>BGZK01000871.1:0-261178 GCA_005406025.1 Eumeta japonica
TGTTATATTATAATAACGGCGGTAAATTGGATTAATCAACAATTAAACAGAATCTCGTCCTGGTCATTAGTAACTGCTTATTGGTTAAGCACTAGTTCGTCCAAGTCCATAATTTTAGGCTGAAATCAAGAGCTAGCAGAATAAATATCGATCACTAACCAATATGTTAAACGATAAATCTGTCTATTGTATGCCAGAAAAGCGCTACGTCAAACTCATTATGGATTCTTTGTTGAGATTAGAGAAACATGTTTAAGAACTTGTGCGCAACTGCTTCTATCGCCTATGATGATGATGGTGATGTACAGAATTTTAAAGTTTTTTGTCTTCTAACCTCCTAATACAACTCGTTGAATCTTTTGTTCTTTCGGAGTTTACTCAGGTTGGTACTATTTATAGGTCTAAAAGGTTTATTTATTGCTTTAAAACAAAAAGCTTAATACAGCGTATGCTCGGTTTTGCTTCGAAGTCTCGCTCAGATATCACGTATCACCTTTTATTAATCAAGGTCGTAGTATGAATATGTCATCTAGAAGATTTATCCATTTTGTTTCTCTTCTCTTTTGGAATATTAGAACTTGTAAGCCACTCTATCAATACAGGAATCTACATTTTCAATGGGCTCAACTTGTTATCATTTTCCAAAGAACTGATGCGTTAAAATGAAGTTTCAAATACATTGCCGCAATAATACGACAATCTCTCGTATAATTTATCCTATACCTGATCAATTTTCGAAAAAAAAAAAACCTTTTTTTCCACACTCAGGTAAGAGGCAAAATTAATTAATGTATGTTATCTTAACATTTAGTCCAATAGGTATGTAATAATTATAAATGTTTGGATAATGAGATTGTACCATTTGTACAATCTTTAACATACTAAGGGACACGAAAATAGAATCAATATAACTTTGTGGATGTCGTCACTGGCAGTTGTCATATTTGATGGTGGGTACAATCCTTTTTTAGAATTCTGAGCCAAAAAAGCAAAAACGGAATCCTTATAATTTCGTCATATCCGTCTATCCGTCCATATGTCACAGGCATTTTATTTAAAAACTACAAGACTTATATTGATAAAAATTATAATGTAGGTGTCTTGTATAAGCCGCTACTTAGTTTGGTAGTTGAATAACAAAAATAGGTATTTTAGGGGGGCACTCCATAGATGTAATAGAAAGTTAAAAAAAATTTTTTTTCAGCAACATCAACGTGTGGTACATTATTTTTTTTCCATATCATTTTAGCATTGTTTTTTAAGTTATGATAAGTATTAGTTTTTGTGTAAAGAATCTCCAAATCCCCATTTACGATTTAAAATGTCTCGTTAGTTGAAGGTTTGTCTACACATTAGATTAAGATGATAATTGTTGCATTATTATCATTAAATCATGCATACTTATGGAAAATTCCACAAACATCAGGGAATCGTTGCACTGACAAAATAGGTCGAATGAAGAAATATGTTGAAAAACGTGATATAATAAATTTTATGCAGCGTTCTTTTCAGATTGTCGGTCCCGGATCAAGCTAAACAACTTGTATAACACAAAAATTTACATTTGATTTCGTATCGCATCAATGTCGAAAAGGTAATTGTGCGTTTAAATGCGTAAATCCATGACTATTATTGCGCCGCCAGAGACGGGCGGCGGCGTCACGATGTTAGGGCCCTACGCCTCTGCACACTAAATTAGTGTCGTAAAACGGGCGTAGGCACTACGCATTTTCGCTAAACCTAAATTTTACGACAAATGAGGAAGGTTCAATGTAGGTATGCTAGGTTACAATATATACGTATTTATATTATATTAGCTAATAATATTCTTCGTGTATTATTGGTTTTGAAGAAACATGTTGATAAGATGTATCAGCTTCTATTATATTTTCATATTTGTATTGACCTCTTCTATGTCATACTTGAAGGTCTAATTTGAGACTGGTATAACATAAATGAGATTCTAGATAGATATTTATGTGCTTGCAGGATGGTTTTGTACTGGTAGGCTCCGTGGCCGGTCAGCGTTATTGGTCATCGATGTTGTCCTTGGACGCTCGCATCACGTGCGGCTGCTGGACGCCCGACGACGCGCAAGTGTACCTCGGCACTGCCTCCGCGCAACTCGTCGTCATGGACGTCCACGGTGCCATGGTTTCACAGGTTCGTATGAGTGGGTAGATGTTACATCCAGGCTTAAAGCATTGCTCTGGCATTTTATTAACAAAATGTCCTTTTTCAATGAAGTAACTATCGTAACTGAAAATCGAAATGAATGGTATGTACCGGTAAATTATGAATTGGATGGATTATAAATATATATTTAGACTGTCGTATTAAAAGTATTTTGTCTCTAAGAGCATATTCATACTACAGTAACCTGTGATTTATATTTTACATAGAGTTTACGTGTGTACACATTATGTAGTTAGATTTTTATCTTATAAAGGGTGCGGTGTGGATGTTAGCGTATTAATATTAATTTGTATATTATATATTGTATTTTCGTAGATCTGGAAAAAGCTTATTATGGAGTGAAAAGAAATGATGTATGGAGAACTCTATCCAAGCATCGTGTGACTAGCGGATTGATACAGGCACTGCGATGTCTGTACAGGAACTCCAGTGCCTGCTTCAGAATAAATGGGACATATACTGGCTGGTTTTACATCTACAAGGGGTGTCAGACAAGGATGTATATCTTCACCGTGGCTGTTCGATCTATTCATGGATGGCTGTCTATATAATCTGAAAGAGTACGAGTGTGGACTAAGAATGGATGAGCTGTCTGTCAAATGTCTCCTGTATGCCGATGACCAAGTAATCCTTGCACAGTCGACGTGCGAGTTGCTGAAGATGGTAACTAAAATAAATGATTGTGTTAAGGAAAGAACTATGAAAGTGTAAATACCAGCAAGAGTAAGGTCATGGTGGTTGAAAGAAACGAAAGCACTGCTGAATGCGGTGTATATATAGAGGGTGATAGTGTCGAACAAGTGAGAGTTTGTATACTTAGTCTGTTTACAAATTACAGTAAACATTATGGAGATACTGAAAGGAAAGTGAATGCTGGAAATAAAAGTGTCCAACGACAAGCGCGTTTGGCTGCTCATAGTCGAGTCCTGATACTTATGCTTAGGTATGTATATGGTAGTGAAAGTTGGGTATGGCAGAAGGAAAATGAATGTAAAATCAATGCGGTGGAGATGCCATTTCTGCGTAATGTGTACACCTGAAACCGACGAGCTTGCATGAACACATTGGTGGATTTCAGTAAAGTTAGAGAGATATACAAAATTTATAGTCCTTGCCCACCCTTCTGGAAAATAGGCAAGAGTTTATATCATATTTATACTACAAGGTCTTTAATTCTTAACTTTTATATTAAAAATAGATATATAAATAATTATTATTACAGAACATATTTGTTTTGATGTTTTTTTCTCTCTAGTACTTGCACTTGAAAAATCGTTTCTCGATATACCTTTATTTTGTATGTGAACTACACCAAAAGATATGAAATATTAGTGCTACCCGTCCTATGACAAATATTTTCATAATATGAAATATTATTTTTGTTTTAGTAGCGAACAAAAATTTGAAATATGTGTAAAGAAAAAAGTGAATAGATAAATCCTGTTCATTAAAGACTAACTTTTGACCAAATATTTATATAATTAGTAACTCTTCTGATACGCACGCGCATCGTTGAACTAGCAATGATTTGATTTATACCTGCGTACAGGTTCAATTGGTAGCAGAGGGCGGAATAACGTCGATGGCTTGGTCCTGCGAGAAATTTAAAATGGAAGAAGGCGACGACGGCGGCGAAGGTTGTAGCGGGGCGACGAGTCACGTCCTGGCGGTGGCTCTGGGCAGCGGGGAGCTGGTGCTACTCCGAGGGCACGACGACGTGAGCCCCGTACGGGTGCGCACGGGCCTGCGCGGTGATACGCTGCACATGGAGTGGGCGAATTCCAGGGAACTTCTCGCCGTCGCGGGCACTTTGTTACCCGGTAACGGAAACACGTCTGTCTACTAAATGCAAATATTTGATAAGGTAGAAGGCAAATATCTAAATGTTTGTATTGCAATCAATGAATACTACTTTCATTTCATTTAATTTTTTTCAAAATGGACATCAAACAGGCTTATATATAATCCAACACGAATTTAGTAAGTAGAAAATTACGTTTTACACTTAATTGTTTATGTATATGACGGTCCGTTAATTCGTCCAATTTATTTCGTTATGACACTACAAGCTGCCATACTTCAATTTTTTGGAATTATCATCATACATTAAATAAAAGGTCACATTCCATTTGTGGAATTGTTGCACGTGCAGTCGGTCATTGTTATCCGGCGCCGATAGTTCGTTTCAAAACGTTATATTTTTTTACTTTTCGGATGTTTGATTAGTCTCTATGATTAAAATTGCGTTCTATTGTCTCTATAATTATTACGTCGTTAAAAGCTTACGTTGTGTAAATACTATCATTAAATAGCCGCCATTTATTTAGTACGACGATAGTTTCTAACAAGGCAAATTTAACAACAATCAAACTCAACTTAATGACACAAAGGCCTCAAACTTAAACGAGATTCAAACTGTTATTAAATATGACGACATTACTTAATGTCTACTTTTAGCGGAGCTTGTCCGTCAGTATTATTTTGGCTGTTAACTAACAACAACATAAGTACAAAGCGGAAACTAATATCTAATAATAGTATCTCGAAGTTCTTGTTAAGTCGAAAACTCGTTAACTCGAATTTTTTTGCATTGCCCTTGGCATTCGAGTTATTGAGATTCCACATATACATATAAAAGAAATACTTTACATAATATTTAGTGTCAGTTGCTTCTAAATTCATGTGAAATTTGGAAACTTTTGCCTTAAACACATTTGATATAGAAAGTACTCTACTAATTTACGTTTCTTCAAATATTGAAGTTCCAACACATATGATTTTGAAATAAACTTTTTTCGATCTCAAAATCTAGTTGTATATATTATTATTTTGAGTGTACACATAATGTATACACATTATGCAACAAATTATACACGTATTATAACTTAAATCCGATCAAGGACGGATCCAGCCTTCGAATCAGGGGGGGGGCACACATACGGGGTTCGGTCAGGACTGGCTCTGACTCAATTACAATAGTAAGACAAAGATCCAACAAGTGTGGGTCATGAGTCATGACCACCACGACACTTCGCCACCGAACCCCATCCTACTAGCTGTTAAGGACTCGCCGAAGCGATTCTATTGTACTTCCATCTATTGAATTTTTGTATTAATCAGACTTTCAGTCTGGACACAGGAATTCCTGCTTGTAAGCTATCTAAATACTTGAGTCAAAAACCACTGATGTCGATTTTAAAATCGATAGACTAACGGCTCGTCGTTAGTTCTCTTAAGATTACGTCCTGCAACTGCTCCAACATATGCATATAGAGTCGAAAAAGTGAGAAGTCGAAGATTCCTTTCACAATAATAGTCTACTATGCTAATGTGTATTTCGATTTAGCGCTTTTGGCTCGGTGATGAAATCAACCAGGTCAACCGGACTTTGTATCAATTCTTAAAAGAAAAATACAAACCGATGTGTGCGGAGTAACGCCTTATATTTCTGAGAACACCGCAGTATACACATTAATATAAGTTATTTTAATAAAATGGACAATACGTGTTGAAATCTTATTTATTTATAATTATATACAAACACCTGAAGAGCGCATATATATTAAACGTACTATTTATAAATGTAACTTTAGAATATCTCTTGTGAATTGTGAGTGGGGACCAAAAATCTCCCTTTTGTGCATTTACGAGCCAACATAAAAATGACAGATAGTACCGTAAATGACCGTCATCCACAGTGAGCAGTGCAAGTCTCATTGTAGTTCTGTAAAATTTACGGCAGGACCATGAAAGTTTATGACGCGCTTTATCGCTCGAGTGAATATGAATTCTTACCGAATTTTACGGTTACGTGACACCGTAAAAATGTAAGAATGGTCTAATGAACTAAAAACATTGAACTCTACTGACATATAACCTCTTATAAAAATATGTTTGTAGATCAATTTCAATAGTCTTACATGGACTGAATTCCTAGTTTTTTTTTTACAATGCTATAATCCATTTTAATATGTCTAATTCCGTTAAGCTTTCTATTAATTCATTATGACTGGTCATCCGTCTATTTTCGCCTTATGTTTTTTTGAGTTTGAGATTTACGTGAATGAAGTTTTGTATAAGATATATTAGTGAAAAATCTATGTTAATATGTATTTAGTTAATGAGATAATTTCACAGTTTTAATAAGACTAGAAGGTGCTGGGTTGAATCCTGGGGCCCATTCAAGTATTACGTAAACAGAATTTGTATAATATTTTCCTTCCCTTGTCAACAAATATAAGCTAATCCCCTCTAGCTTATGTAAGCATTGATATTTAATTTTTTTTTTTTGTTATTCATGAGCAGCGGTTATCAAGTCTAGAAATAAATAATTTAGAGAATATAAAAGAGTTTAAAACATACTTAATATTTATTTAATCAAATTATTATTTAAATGCTTAGAATATGAACTTTGCTTATTTATTTGGTTCTATTAAAATATTTGAAACCATTTCAACAGTCACAAAATGAATCAATGATAATGCAGTATAGATACACAGTTGCTTACTATTTTAATATTGTAAAGCAACTCAAAGTAATACATCATATCTCTGTTTCAAATTTTACTTATCAAAGAAAAACAAAGGGAGAAACATTATTTATCATCTAACGTTTCTATCAAAACATCATAAGAAAAAGGTTCATTTTTAAATGTACCGTAATAATACAAGAAATGATCATTTTGATACTGGAACACAATAATGCATACTTTTTACAATTTGCTTGCGTTGTACTAAAACTATTTGACAGTGGAGCGGTTTAACATTATTTTAATTGTTCATTAATGTTTTTTGTTTAGATATATGAACATAACATCGAATATTTTTCTCCAAAGTAAAACTTAACGTGATAATGACATGAGACTAGTTAGTATAAAATTTTAATTTTATAATGTGGTTGTTAAGTTATTTAATACATTAAATAACTGACAACTTTTAAGGAGTGTAGTAATTCAAAGATTTCTTATTAATTTCTTTTTTTTTCTTGTTATAAAACAGTGTTCATTATAACAAGATTCATTATTAAACATTAAAATATTTTTTAATGAATATCAACATATTGCATATTGTACGCAATTAATTATTGTATAATTTATTTATATATAGACAATTATACATTATTGTATAACTGTCTTTAAGATGTAATTTTAAAAATCTATAACAAAGAAGATTTTACAATTAACAAATCCGACTGTACTAGCATAAAAACAGTCTCTATTAGCAAGTGAACTAATATTGTGACAACACAGAAAACACGAAACCGGTGGAGTTCAGATATATTTCTATTATGTTGGTTTATATCATCTCAGCTTTTGATGGTGTCTGCTTTAAATGAAAAAAATATAAAATACTGTATCAAATTCTGATTACATATAAATAATATGTACTAGCTGTCCCGCCCGCTTCGCTGGGTAATTTTTATTTATAAATAAAATGGCGAAGGATTTACGACAACCTATTTTCATATATATATATATATATATATATATATATATATATATATATATATATGATTGAGCACCATCACAAATAAACTTAATTTTATTTATCAAAAATAAGAAGTTCCACTCTATCCCAAAGTTTTCAATGTGTTGTCTATGTATTTTTGACATAATATTTCGATATCTTAACTACACCGAATGCAATGAGTGCTAAAGTAAGTTATAGCACTCTTTTGCCGCGGCCGTTTTTTAGCGCGGGACTGTGCATCTTCCTTTTCTTATACAACAATGTAAAACAACCATTAACTTATAACAAATTAAATTCAATTATCTGAACCAATGTAAGATCGACAAATTAATAGCGAGCGCGATAATACGATACTACGTCGGTTGTTTTCTAAATTAATAAAAAACTGTGTGAGAGCGAGTAAGCAATTAACGGGATTCTCTGAACATGCTTTTCACTTTCGAGCATAGACAAGTTGACACGGCTTCGTACGGTTCGTGGGTTATCGATTCAGGGTTCTCGGACATGCATTCCGTGTCCATGAGAAACAAACGCTTAGAGTGAACAATAATTAATTAACTAAACAAACATTAGCTTATTAGACGAAGTGGTACATAACTCAACAACATATCAGAGCGACGGAGGTACAGCCGAAGCGATCACAAGTAGAATGACGCTCGTGTGTTGGACGGACGGCAAAGGTATCACGGGCTTCGGAGTCGTTGACAGCGGCGGCAGCAATGGGGCGCGCGCCAGGGACAGGCGCCGCGACCGGGTGAGGCGCTTCGTGTCTCGGGTTCGGTGGCAACGGACAGCGGTAATGGGTGCGCCGGAGATAGGCGATGCGGCCAGGGGAGGAGTTATGAATTTCGGGTTCGACGGCAGCGAGCGGTAGCAACAAGCGCGCAGAAACAGGCAAACCGCGGGCTCAGCAGCGGTGTTTCGTAGCCATGGGTCGCTCAGCAGAGGCCTGGGCCTCATCCCTTCAGAGGAGCTCGATGTCGTCCTCCTCCTTCGTCGTCCGCTGGGCGAGAGAGCGAATGGCGGCCCGCGCACGGTGGCGTGTCGGCCAAAATATACATATTCACCGATTGCATTCAAACGCAAAAAATTAAATTCTATCTACCTCTAGAACTTACGAATAAAATTTACAGACCGAGGGTCGGATAGGAGGGTGTGAGGGAGTGCTACCGGGGTAGCCACTGTGCAGTATGGGTTAATAAATAAAAAGGAAATGGAGTAAAAGTAAAAACCCTTACAAAGTAAAATTTTCATGTGTTCAAATTTGTATATAATATACTAAATTTTACAGAAAGATCAATTACTTAAAGTAAATAAATATTTCAGACGTAATCACCATTCGACAACCCTGTCCCCCGTGTCATCAAAAAGAAGCAACGCAGATACCCACACCTTTGTGCTTTTACTTGAACATCCGTCTGACCACGGACCGTTGACCGATGAGTTTTTAAATTAAATCATTTTAAACAAACTGCTCCGTACTTGAGACAGTTAAAACGTATCTCTCCCAGATGTTTTCAACACAGTGACAACAGTCATTAAGAGCCCCCCAACCCGCACAAGGCCAGCGCGAAAAACCTAAAGTCCAAGTTCGCTCGAACGAAACGAGCATGTAACTTGAGGGTAGCTCTTTACGATTTAAATTGTATAATGTTATACAGTCAAACATATATAAATTCATAACGTAAAGAAACTGCTGATTAGGTCCATGAATATTTATCCTCTAAATATTCACAAATTATATAAATACCCTTTTTTTCAACAAGCATTTGCTTAATAATAATGATTTTAAATTTGTTTTACAATGAACTTTGTTATTTTCCGGGACCTTCTGAACATGCGTACACGGAGCTCCCTAAATTAATTGGTGATTCTATATAATCGACTAACATGTAAACACAATCTATTTTTGTTCCTAATATTGAATTTATGTTTATGTTAATGATATGTCAAAGCACAGCCCAAACTATTGGGTCATGCTTTGATCAGTCAATCAATATACTCTTATATAAATAAATATGAATTCACATAGATAAATATTATGGTCGATGTCTACGTTAAACTTTGGATAACAACCGATGCGACTTTTGCATTTTTTCCTCTTATCCTTACATGTTATAAATTGAAGTTCCCCGTGGCATCTATCTGTATGTAAAAGTTAATCTCAGAAACTACTGCATGGATTGTCATAAGATTTCCAATAAAAATAAGGAACATGTATTATAAATCATAACAATTACTGAACTTATTCCAGTTTTAAGTCTTCTTTTGTTATTTTATAGATATCAATAAATTGGCGGACGTCCCACCGTACAAAAACGTTGTCAAGTTCTACTCAGATATGGGAACTTTAATATATACAGTGGTTGTCCCATACACACAGGTAAATCATATTTATAACCTATTGTAGTAATATTTTAATTTGGTAGTATAATAATTTTGTAACAAGATAATACCGTGAAAAATGAAGAAAATCTTACAGAACTAATGTACGGAGTAAAACACATCAAAGGGATATCGTTGGCCTGAGCGAAGTAAGAAGAACGGGTGAAAATATCATATCATATCCAAATTACATACTTTACCATGTAGGCGAGAACTCGGGCCAATATGAAGTTCGATTTATTGTTAAAAAACATATGACAAAGTACATAAATGGGTTAATAGGTATTTCATAACGTATAGCAATGATAAATTTGAAAATACCTGGCTATAAAAATCTTTGGTGAATTGTACAAGTATGTTCACCTACTGAACTAGCGAATTTAGAAATAATAAATACATTCTACATTGATCAAAACAAAATGATCTAAGAACACGGTAATAAATACTTCATAGTAATGTGAGACTATAATGGACAAATTTGGGTAAGGTGCCCAAAAGAAAATAAAATATTAGGACCTATCACATACAGGCATTACAAAATCAGAAGTAGAAATGGAGAACTTATCATGAAGTTTGCACTAGAAAATAACCTAACCATTCTAAATACTATGTTTAAAAAAAAAAGAAGAAAAATGTGTGGACATGGATCTTACCTGACGGTAAAACAAAAAACCAAATTGACTTTATAATGACGAATAGAAATAGCTACTTCACTAACTTTACAGTAATCCAAAAATTAAACTTTAACACCAACCATAACCTAATTAAAGTAGAACTGATAGCAAAACAACTAAAAATGCCCATACCAAGACGAAGCCCAGGACACACAAATGTCGGAAAACACCACTTACAAAGAATAAATTGCTTTAAGTCACAAATTCGAAGACTTCAAATCCACCGTAAAAGGATTAGAGACACAAGAAAAATACACCTGTATTGAGAAGACAATTAAAACCCAGACAAAAATATATGCAAATACCAAAACCGAATCGAAAAAATGGTTATCTACAAATACCATAAATGTCCTAGAGAAAAGGAATTATATAATCAACTCAACAGATGCTCAAGACAGACGAAAACATTTAAAAGAAATTAGTAAAGAAAGTAGTAAAGAAAGAAAGAAACAGGAGGAGTCAAAAACGCATACAAAAATTAAAGAACTCAATGGAATAAATTATTAAAATGAAGAGCGATAGCGGAAAATGGAAACATAACAAACATAAAACAACAGAAGAAGAAATCGATTTGGTTGAATTCTCAAACATTCCCAGCATTCTTCAAGCTGAAGTCGAAAAAGCGATAGATACTCAAAGAATAGACAAAACATCAGGCCCCGACGGTAAAAGTAACGAAATGCTGAGACAATGCAAAGAACTTTTAATACCGGTTTTTATAGAGATGTCAAATGATATACTAAACACCGAAATAATTCTCTGGCAATGGCCGGAATCTAACATTATCCTACTATATAAAAAAAGGAGATAATCATGAAATCGGAAACTATCGCCCTTTTAGTATAATGTCCAACATTTATAAGATATTCGCTAAAATCATTCTAAAACGGATTGAAAGATTACTAGATGAACAGCAACCCATCGAATAGGCTGGATCTCGTAAAGACTACTCGGTGATTGATTACATCCATGTGGTACGTCATGTTCTAGAGACGTATATCACAAATATCAGCTTACATATTATAGTGCATTTATCGACTACAGCAAAGCGTTTGATTCGTTACTTAATAGAAATATACGGGAAACATTAGCGGAACAAGGGATAAAACATAAATACATTCTATTAATAAGGAATGTATGTAGTCATAGTTCAGCTAGGATCTAATTAGAAAATAAAATAGTCCATTCGTTAGTAAAAAAAGGCGTCAGACAAGGAGACCCGCTATCTCCAAAACTATTCTCAGCGGTTCTAGAATCAATCTTTAGACGACTCAGTTGAGAAGACCTCAGGATCAATATGGATGGTACATCGTTAAAGCATTTAAGATTCGCGGATAATATAGTGTTATTCGCCAAAACACCAGAAGCAGTCAATAAAATAATAGAGGATCTTGCGTTGAAAAGTGAAAAAAGTAGGATTAAAAATGAATCCAGAAAAGACGATAGTGATGATTAATGAAAACAAAGTTACGATACAGTCAGACAACACCGAAATCAGATACACTGTTGAATGCATATATCTAGGACAGCTCATAACTCAAAAGTAATCTACGCGCAAAGAAGTGGAGAGAGGAGTTACTAACGGCTGGAAAAGATATTGGAGCTTAAAAGAGGCTATGAAAGACAAAAAACTTCACATAAAGATCAAAATTAAACTATACAACACCTGCATATTACCCGTCCTTATGTACGGCTGCCAACCATGGAAACTAACTCAAGAAATGACAAGCAAACTCGCAACCTGTCAAAGCGCTATGGGGAGGAGTATGCTAAATGTCAAGAAATCAGACAGACCGAAAAACATCATCGAAAAAAAAACCAAAACCATAGATGTAACACACGAAGTTAGAAGACTCAAATGGCAATGGGCAGGGCACATGATTAGAGGTCAGGACAAATGGAATAAGAAAGTAACAGGACGATACCCTAGAGAAGGTATCAGGTTATGGAAGGTAAAAGCAGGCCACAGAGAAGGTGAGATGATGACATCAAAAGGGTGGCAAGAGTGATGTGGAACAGAGTAGCCCAAGAAAGATTAGAATGGAAAAGACTAGAGGAGGTCTTTGTCGATTGGCAAACAGAACTTCAAAAACAAGCAATCATCAAATACTACAATAAGGTTGCATGTTTTATTGAATAATAATTATGTTTGTGCCAGGTTATTGTTAAGATTAAGAAGATCTGAATAAAAAGCTATATGGTTATTTATGTTCCTTTTGTATATATATAATTAATTATTATTTTCTAAAACGGGTATATTAATATTGAAAGGATTAAATAAATTGACATCTTCTATTTAAAGATAATAACCCTTTAAGTAGAATCTAATCTAATCATGTGGTAATGACATTAGTTTCTATATAAATGTTAAATGAATGAGACACAGTTTTCTAAAATGTGCCTGATGTACACTAAAAGCTTTTCTTACATAAAAGAAAAAAAACGTTTTCCGAAACCTATTGCATCATAACATATGCAAAAAAAATCAGGAAAAATAAAATATTAACAAAAGTTTATTTTAGTAATTAGCGAAAACTAGTTTTAATTTGAGTAGGAGTAGTAGTGACGAGTAGAGAAATCTAATATGCGAAGATGTCTTTCGAGATTAACGGTGAATACTATGGACGTGTCTCCGAATTATCCAGTGGCGGGTGACAGCGCTGACGTGGGGGCATGCGGCGCGACGTCTGTTCGTGGCCTGCGGCGGCGCGGTGGCGACGGCGCGCGTATGGCGCGTGGTGGCGCCACTGCAGCTGCTGGCGCGGGTCCGCGCAGCCGAGACGCTGCCTCATCCGCGCGCAGCCGCAGACCTCCCTCTGCCGCCGCGTTTGCAGCCCCTCGTCGCCAATCTTTTCGCCCACACTATACGGGTCCGTTGGCATCTTTCATGTTAAAGAATAAACTCTGAATTTTAGTCATGTCTGTATATCTTGTTGTCGATATTACAGTCCTTTCTTGAAAACTATCTAGCAGTAAGTGTATATACATAACGTAAGTCACGTCTCCACTACAAGTCGTGCCTTATAGATATTATTACTATAAGAGTATATAAGGAAGACTTATCATCGCTATATATGATCGCGGGTAATCATTTCTACATGGCCTCTTCTAGGAGATCTCACTGAACAGATTTACAGAATTAACTGACTTAAAGCGCAGAAATTTAAAAAATGGATTATAAATATAAATATTTGGATGTTTTGGGCGGTCGTATGAAAATGCATGTGACTCGATTTTGGATTCCACGTCACATTATGGCGTTGGTACACCAGCTGACAACTACCGTCAAGGAAATTCTCAAGTTAGGATGTCTTTATGAAAATTTGCTTAGGATTCTCTATCAAACCACCGTATTTGGGCAGCTATTAGAAATTATATTAAAGACCGCACTCTTAAAGGTTCATTCAATAGAATGCAATATATGGATATTTAACTAATTGCCATTGAATGTTTTATAATTGACAGTTTACCTCACTGCCTCATTAAATGCTAAGGACACTTAACTGATTATTGAGATGAGACATCCTTGAACCCTTATTAAGTAACAAGGGAGCATTAAAATTTAAGTACCTAAGGTCTCTGCGAATATAGCAGTAAGTACCACATTCTAATGAGAATTTCTTTTTGATTCCGCGTCGAATCTATGCGCACAAACATTTATTGAAAATTCTTAGATCTCGTTTTCGTATAGAGATTTTCTCGAAATTGGATTAAGTCCATTGAAAATCTTTTACGATTTCAATAAAGTATATGAAATAAAAAAAAAATAATGTGAAGCATTGCAGTTGTTCAGAAAAACTTAAACCTTATTAAGTAGTACCAATATCAGCATAAACGTTAGAATTAAGATAAAATTACTGATAGAATAGATTCTCATTACAATTTTTAAAGAATAATTTTCAATAGTCTTGACCAAGTGGAAAAATTGTGGAATCAATTCGGTGACTCACTGTTCTGCTTTTGCAGCTCTTTTTATAAGAGATTAATTGAAATTGTAAGAGTTGGAATAGATAAAAAACCTTTCTATAATACAATAAAAAAAAATGCTTATAGTGTAATGTCCCGGAGTGGCATGAACTGCGCCGGTTCGTGTCCCGCCCACCGCCGACGCCCTCGCGCCTGCACTGCACGATGCTGCGGCACGACGACGACGAGGCGGGCGCCTACACGCTGTACCTGGAGCACCTGGGCGGGCTCGTGCCGTTGCTGAAGGGGCGACGGACCAGTAAAATACGTCCCGAATTCGTTATATTCGACCCACAGGCTGAAGGTACATCACCGTAGTACATATTTATTATATGCCTATACATAAATATGCTCCTATTACTCCTACCATGGGCGACTCGGTATATAGCCATAATCTCCTATTTGAAAATCTGTGTGCATAAAGCGACAATACTCTACCTTTTAATAATAATAAGTAAAGTCATGTAAAAGAAACTGCATATGATAAGCAAGCTACTATAGTAGGTAGCTACTACACAAAAAATATACTAAAATATTATTATGCACATTAGGTATATGGTGTCTTCAGTTCAATTTGCAAACTTTATTTGAAAAACATATCTAGAAGATTGAATAAAAAATATTTTTTTAATTTTTAATTATTTGATTTATGAATAAGTGCACACACTTAATTCTTAAGACAATCCAATATATTAAATGTTAATTTATAATTGTTGATTTCGCTGATGTATTTACCTATATTTATTAGTTATATGAATACGATCGTTATTCTTACTCCAAATAATTTTATTCTCGTCATACAGAAAATAGTACTCCGTTGGGCGGGGGCACACGCGAGAGCAGCAGCAGCAGTACCCATAGTAGCAACAGCAGCAGCAGCAGTAGCGGGGGGCACGTAACATTACGACCACCGCGGACGCCCCGCGCCCCGCGTTCGCCGCGACGAGCACCGGCACCGTCCATCCCCACGCCACCTACTGATTCTTCAGACTCGGAGCAAGAAGAAGGTAACTTGTTTGTAAACCGATCACTGAGATAACAACTTATATATTTTCACATTTTAATTATCTCAAAATGGTATGAAAATGGATTCTAACCTAAACTGTATATTATGCCATTATGTTTCTCCTGCCTTATGCATTATTATTTTTTATTGTGAATGAATTGTAACCTTTAAAATGTCATGTTTTATTGTACATTATTTCATAATATGACAATAATTTTGATCAGAATTTTGATTACAGGCTGTTCTGGGTCGCCAAGACTACAAAGAAGAAGACGAGCTCGGGAAAGACGCAAAATACGTAGCTCCAGTGATAAAGATGACGGCTCCGATGATTTAGCTTATATTGATTCATTACCAGAAGTAATCAATTTGAAAATTTTATAATAATTTGGTGACATAATTTAAGTGATTTTCTTTTACAAAGGTATATGATTAATTTTTTATATGTTTCAGGATGTTCGCTTAGTAGAAGTAACATCGAATATTTGGGGAACAAAATTCAAAATGCACGGTCTCGCGAAAAACGTGCCAGCTAATTTAGGGCAGGTCACATATAAAACGTCACTTTTACATCTTCAACCTCGGCAAATGACACTCATGATAACTGAACTGAGAGATGACGATCCGGTCGGACCAGATCCCACCTTTAATCCTAACATATTTTCCGAAGACGAGGAGGAGGTTTTCCACACTAACGATAATAAGAGCTCGCCTTCCCACATCAATAATAACGTGCGAAGGAAGTTCGGGCTTTCGGAACGAGTGCCCAGAACGAACCAAAACGACGTTTACGGGCCTAATAACAATACGCCATCCGCACCGTCTCTAGCGCGAGCGGAATCCTATGACGAGTTTCCGTACATAGACATGAGCGAAGCCCTGAATAACGTACCGGAGGTGGTGTACAGTGCTGCGGGCATGCGTCACGCGGGTCCGGTCGAGCGGCGCGTCAACAGCGCCACCGCCGTATCCAGCCGACACGCCATCTCTCCGTTGCGCTGCGACGGCTCCGTGCCCA
This sequence comes from Eumeta japonica, assembly GCA_005406025.1. Taxonomy (NCBI): domain Eukaryota; kingdom Metazoa; phylum Arthropoda; class Insecta; order Lepidoptera; family Psychidae; genus Eumeta; species Eumeta japonica. The sequence goes on from BGZK01000871.1 coordinate 16,714, forward strand.
CGCTGCAGTCCCCCAAGAACGCTGTTGCACCGACGGACATCATATTCGAGCGGCCTTCGCCGCAGACGGTCACGTGTGGAGGCCGTGGAGATTTTTGCGGGGGCCGTACCGAGTACAGCGTACGCGGCGACAACGTCACTCTCAAAGCCAACATGTCTAACATTGATCAACAGCCCTTTAGCCTCAATCTGAGTGTCGAGCCGAGTCGACAGGTCACCATTAAAAAGTGTGACACGCACGTCACTGATAATTGTCTATCCAAAATCCGTAAAAACATCTGCAACCGAGGCGAGTCGAGCTCCTATGAGATGAACACGAGAATATTGAAAAGTTTGTGTAACAAGAACTACGAACACGAAATACATCCGGATGCGATCACTAAACGTGCCGATACATTAAAAAATCTCCAAAAGAATGAAGATCTCAAATTTATAGATGAGGAGACATCGATAGAGACGATCGTGACGAACGTCACAGAGCGGCCGCGCGAGGGCCGCGTGCAGAGGACCACGACCGTGGTGCCGATCAGCCCCGTGTGCACCAGCATGCCCGTCTATGACACCATGACGCGTAGCTGTAGCGTGGGCTATCTCGACCTCGTAGATCCGGCCGTGTTGCGCGCGCATGCCGGCGTGAGTGCGCTTCGCGAGCAGCCCCGGCGGCTTGTCCTCGTACATGATCGTACAAGGCACCATAAAAAGAACACCAGGAGGCACGCAATAAGGACTCACGACACCAAAACTAACCTCACCAATGCACTCGAAAAATCGCCTAACTTGAAAAAGTGTGGTAAATCGAAGAGCCTCGATTCCAGCGAGCTCGCTTTGAACGAGAAGTCAAATAGACGTAACATCAAACAAGATCCAACGTCTGATACGACAGATTCTCAAGTAACATCGTCTTGTAGTGGGAGTTCTAACAACAACCACTCCGAAAATGATAAAAAATACTTAAGCATCTCAACGACTAGCAAAGACAAAGATGGAAATACATCTCGATTAGAGGTGGGTTTCATATTAATATGTTACAGGGTTAGAACTACAATTTCATTAATTGTGGTTTTGACCGATTAGATACCACATAACCATATGACTAGGCTGTTTAATGAAAAAAAGAAATATTCGTTTATAAATATCAGATTCTTACCTGTATATACATATATATTTTTTTAAGTTCTAATGATAGTCAATCATAACTGCATAATATAGCAGTAGATACAACATAATTCTTTATTGTAACGATCAACAAAACTTGTAGACACTTTAACAAATAGCAAAATCCACTAGAGTTGATATACATTCAACGTTCACTAAGTTGTGCCTTGTAAACAATTAAAAGTGAAGAGTGATTAAAAAAAGCCCATCTGTAATCAGATTGCGCAGATATTATCACAACGAATCGTTAAAAGCATAACATGTATATGTTTATATGTCCCTACGTATGACCAGAATCGACGGTCACAACGCGATTATCCAGTATGCACGTCGTGCCGGCTGGTGTCGCCGTATGACCGGCGCGACGTGACGCCGCCTCGTACGTGTGCGTGGCGTGCGGCGCCGCCAACGCGGAGCGTTCGCCGCCGGCGCCGCGCCGCCCCGCGCCCACCGACAGCGACTCCGACTACAGCAAGTATTATAGTTAGTAGTGGAAGACCGCGACACGTGACTTCGCGGCTGCTTTTCTATATATGTTTGTTTCTTTATTTGTTTTGTATACAAATTGCATGACCGAGTTGTGTATCGCATGAAATTTTTAAAAGCATATTCCACGCGTAGCGTTCTCGAATATTCTTATATAGACTTAAATTATTTCTTGTTAGTAGAAAAAGAACGCGAACACTCACTTTACTACCTGCCTCCTGGTTCTCGGCACTCGTAAGGAATGTGACTCCCTTCCCGATGCAAAAAAAAATATATAAATCAATAAATAAATATGTACATATATGATTTTCTGAACCAAAAAGAAATGCTGTTTTGCTACAAAGATCGTTCTTCAGACTTCACGCTCACAAGTGCCTGGAATTAGCCACAGGCTAGTGTTTTATAATTTTTTTAGTACTCCATTAAATATTCATATATCAACATATAGGTTCATTGGAGCAATTGGCGTTACGTTTATTGGCGTCTCGCGGACGAGTAGTGCGCGGCGGGGCCGGTGGCGGCGCTGAAGTAGAGCGAGAAAGCAACTCGGCCCCGGCGTCCCCGCGACCCGCGCGCAGTCAGCCCGCGTCCCCCGCGCCACGTGACCGCCGACGAACTAGATACTCTTCTGCTTCACCCATACGGTAGGCCGAAAAATAAATTATATATAAATACATTTATGAATTTAGACAATAAAACGTATACAAATAAATAGCTTTTATCGTTGTTTTTAAGACTGAAGTTCAAACAACAATATTTATGTATCAAAAGCTCTTGCCAACGAACTTTCGTACTTGAAATATTGACGTTGCGTTAAAATTAATACCAAGCGATGAATAAACGTAAATATGGCCATAAAGAAAGAAATGCTTCTTTATTTCATAAATACTTTACTTAAGGATTCTATTACATTTCCAGTTTTTGACTTGTACGTGGTGGTATCTCAGGAAAAGAAAAATATAAAATTATTAACATATCTATTTGTTGATCACCTACAGCCGATTTTATTTAAACTGAACATAAAAACAGGAAATTCGGCACGTATATGTAGTATAAGTATGTACTACGTGCATCGTTTTGTGATATCTAAATCTAGAAATGTATTAAATTAATTTCAGCGGTAAATAAATACCCTCCTTCTGTTATTGTCGTTGCTATATGCTTTTTTCTTCATAACGCAATATCAATTAGATCATTTTTAACACATTCACTATTGTAGTATTAAGCAATGTTGACATAATAAATAGTATAGGCGACTATTAAAGACGCACGAGATGAAAAATTTGGAATATAAATGTTGCCAACATCGGCTTTATGACTATATTATTTAAATCTCTTTGACGTCTATACATGTCGGATTCGTACTGATAACAGGACTAGAATCAAAATCGGATTTAGAATGTGGATTAGCACGAGAAAACGAAAAAAATCCGCAAATATATCGAGAAATATTCCGACCATTAGCAACAGATATATATATATATGTATGTAACGGAATGATTTGTTGCTTATAAATAATTCAAAACGAAGCGATTCTGTGGCCACGACAGATACCTAATATATAATCATAAGTGCCTTCCAGACTTGTGAATCTCAAAGCCTTTCATCTATTTTCACTTAGTCAAAAGTGATAATTCAATCCACTTTCCTCTCCTATGCAGACAACTATTGAATTCACCACTACTAAATAGAAGAAGAAACAAAAAACCATCCGAAAGTTCTGATGATGAGCTATCTAATGGATACAACGAAGTCAATAGCAAGAACTATCGAGATCTTGAAAGTTTCCAAAAAGCTCAACTCAGAAATAAGGTATGTATGTAAATTTATATTATAAAGGGTAATGAGCAATTTAATATGGAATCTGAGTGTAACACCATCAGATTTGAAACTAGTGACTGCAAAAAGGATTATATGATTATTAATTATTATGTAGACATATTTTACATAAAATATCACCTGAGTTATAGTTTTGTTATAATTCAAAAAAGTTAGAACGTTAGCAATAACAGTAGCCAATCATGAATTGAAAAATGCATAGTATCATATTTAACGTAATTTAAAATACGGGATTTGGCAATAGGTTGACCTATTGACCGTATTCCATGCTTTTGACTCTACTAGATTCTGTCTAACTTTGATAAGTCAATCAATCAGAACATCTTTTTTTATATTACTTTATGTAGTTAGGAATTTGATTTTGAACATTAGTAACAATTTTTTTTTAACTTCCTATTGACTTAAGTTTTCCGTGACGTAGTTAAAAAGGGGAAACAGCGGCGTAACCGCATCAAACAACGGTGCAGTTGCCATTAATAATGGCAGCGGAAGTGGCGGCGGAAGCACCGCATCGCGCCGGCAGCTGGTGATGCACAACAAGGCGCCGATGTGGAACGAAAACAGCCAAGTCTACCAGCTCGATTTCGGTGGACGCGTCACACAGGAATCAGCGAAAAATTTCCAAATCGAATATCATGGCAAACAGGTAGTTCGTTGAATTCTAATGAAGTTTTATATTGTCATATATACATGATTAAGTAAATACTATTCTTTAGAATCTTTTTAATTTTTATTATACAATATTGTAACTAATATATTTACTTATAAACTCGTACATATTTCTCAGAACGTTAGATAAACCGCAGATCTCCACATATTTTATTGCTTCCACGTCCTACAAGCCTTTCAAATAAGATCGTCTAATTAGAATGCTTCTAAGAAAACGTTTCACGATTGTTTGGAGTCCCCGACCTGCACCTTATACACTTGTAATGTAAAAGTATTTTAGCTTAGTTTTTTTTCGTACAAAATCATTAAACACATAGATTACAGGAAATAATTTAAAGAATAGAGATCTTTACTCCTTAATCTTTACCCCTTGCCATAAGTCTGTTAATGATGGGTAATTCGTGTTATTCATAAATTTTTTCGCGATAAAATACATTAATAACTATTTAATTTCATTTGCGATAGCCAGTTATTTAACCAATATTTCGTATTGAGTTTCGGCACGAACTCGTAGTGACGTAGGTATTCATCCGTTTTTTCTATACTTAAATAAAATATTGATTCCCACAAAAACAGAATACAAAAAAAATATATTTTAATATTTTCCTGTTATTTTTTAAATTTTTCCTCGATTTTATGAATAGTGTACAAACTGTAGCCTGGATTTGAAATGTTTATTTGAGTTTTTCTATAGAAAAAACACAAATTTGTTGCACATTATAATGTGCGACAAATTTGGTCTGTATAAGGTTTTCTTAATCATCCATTGCCGACCTTTCCATTGCTCATATTTGTATTGTGATATCTTTCAAGGAGCCTACGTACCTATTACCCAAATGCTACGTCTCCACTGCAGTTTTAATTTCATATTTCTTCTGGCACACTCAACTTTTATTGTTGAAAAATTTGATCGCGAAGAAGCGTGGCGACCACTCCATTATCAACAGTTTGACCCGCTTGTAGCGAAACACTTTTATAACGGCAAGAAACACCTCATTCACTTATTCTTCGTAATACTCTAAATAATTCTATCATTTTTTAACAAACAACCCAAATGTATAGTCTTTCACGAATTTAACTTTCTCATATTTATACACTAGATAGTGTACCCTGATAGTTTACCTGAATGTAGATACATTCAGGTAAATTTTGAATTCCATGACCTTAGTCTTACTGGTCATTTATGTCTATACCTCTTTTGAGATTTAAGTATATAATCCAACATTAAAAAAAATGGGTGCGTGTACTTACGCGCGTGAAAAGTTATACTTCTTTGGAATCATTAAAAAAATTGTTATTGTTTATTTCTTACTAAATCCAATAAAAAACTATCAACTAATAAGTTCATCATCTTATTCTTTGTACATTGTCGATAATACTTTTATTAAAATTTATTTACGTAGTGCAATTGGTTTTGTAAGCGCCAAAGGAAAACGGTTTGACTGAGAACAGTATGTTTTCTCTAATAGCGACCACCTACAATACAAATATAATGAAAAGGAAATTTAAAATTTTCTTTTAATGAAATCGAAAGCTTCATATTTAACTGAAGCTTTTTACAGCGTGTTTAAACTATGAACGACATCTGTTATACAAAATTGTTACAAAAATCAAAGAGCGCCATCTATTGTGTGATATAATAACTAAGTATGTATCATTGTATTTAAAAAATATTTATTATTGGTTATTTTATATTTACAAAATAAAGAAATAAATTTAATAAAACATTTAATGTAGAATTTTTTTATGGAGATCGAACCCGCGACCTTCACGTTATTAGCACGACGTTCTAACCAACTAAGCTAATAGGCCATTGAGATGTCATACGAAAAACCTATATATATTAAAAAAAACCTGTTAATTTTGTGTTACACAATCTTAAAACTTCACTTTCATCATTTTTTCATAACGCGCCTGAAGAAGTACAACTTAAAAAGAGTGTAATGAAACAAATCTATAGAGCGAATACATAGATTTCACACCTATGATGGAAATGTCCTAGAAAATCTTATGCAGCCCGATTTTGTAGCATAATAAAAAAGAAAAAAAAAATTAAGCAACAAAATTACTGAATTTACATAAAATAATTGATGGGGTCAGTGAAGCGAGGGTGACATGTAAAAATGATACCATGTGGAGATCTGTTTTTAAAAAATATGCGTAAGTTTGTGTTATGTTTAAAGGAACAATAGCCACGGTTTCTTTTTTTCACTTTTAGTATTTTTAAGCGTCTTATCTCACTAAGTATTGCATAAAAAAATTCTAATCTTATTAACAAAATAAATTTATTTTCTTGGCAGGTGATGCAGTTCGGACGTATAGACGGCAACGCGTACACGTTAGACTTCCAATATCCATTTTCGGCATTACAAGCTTTTGCTGTTGCCTTGGCCAACGTTACACAAAGACTAAAATGAATTTCTACATAATAGACATAACATCATAAATGATTACTGTAAAATTAAGTGTCGTCAGCATAATTAGAATTTTGTGAAACTAAATACATTGACAAATTAGAGAACAGTGTATTTTATATACATTATTTAGATAGTAATTAATATTGAATACTAAAAACCTTCTATAAAGCAGATAAATAACGAACCGATGGAGGAAGATTTTGGATACACTATTGTTGGGACCACAGAAGTCAGTTTAAATTTTTTTTTTCCAAGTTAAATTAATAGAGTTATTCATATTTTTTCGTGTTGTAAATTGTCCTTTACTTGAAAAATAAACTCATTAATTTGAGTACAAAATAGGTCTTTGTAGTGATTACAAAAATGTTAATCACTTTTACAGTTAATTTTAAAATTTTAAACAAATTGGTTTCAATTTAAAGTATATAAATACATTTCTTTGACTATTTTGTTTATATCTAAAAATATATTACTTAAAATTTATTGATACAAAACCATAGAAATTGCAGTTGTGATAGGTGGCTACATGCATATTCACATTTTATGAAATTAGAACCATTTTATGATCCAAAAAAAAAAATTGATATTAACACCAATGACACTTTGAATTGGTCTCATATTCATAAACGTAGAAAATGTTTACAAACTTCCGTAAAAATTATTGCCGTGGTATATATTTCTTTGTCACCTCACCTCTCATAATCTTTCTTACATGTTTTGGAGCTTAAACCCTCACATGCTGGCAGGAAACTTAATTTCCATTATGATGAAATTAAAGAAATTAATTTCAATTTATTTCACTTAATTTGCGCTTTGTAATCATATTTATTTTGGGAATGTTGTCACTGTAGTTGTTAAATAACATGTACATTTATGTTAAATTCATTGTATTAAATTAGTTTTTAATATAATCATTATGTCATAATCATGATTGACAACATTAATAAAATAGTAAGTTTATTACCTTGATAAATATAAAATATTATTAATTTAGTATGAGGTAAATAAAAAAGAAAATTGATCTGTATAAATACATTATATAGAGATATATAAAGTAACATGATCAGAAAATAATCTTCGTAGTGGTACTAATGGCTATAAATGATAAATTGTGTTGGTGCCTTTTAATTTCAGCCATTAACGCATTTACAACTTCACGAAAATTAAGTTAAATATTGATCTGTATTTTCAGAATTTAGTTAATAATACTTACTCAAAAAGAAAAGTTTTGCATCCAAATACTTTATATTATAGAAATAAAAGCTATATATGCAATATACAGGGCAACCCTTCAACCATTAACAAAACATTCAAACAGTTGTTCACAGTTCCGTCGTTTTAATGATTATACATTTGAATATTTGACATTAATATCAATATATTATTTGATAAAACCTTCATAGATTTCAAGATATTAAAGCTTTTACCAATTTTGAAAACACGTGGTTTTACGTTTTTTGAGTACAGTGTATGGAACCCTAAAAAGAGATTCAAACCCTTAGTAATTTTTATTGTAGATAGCTTTCGCCCGCGTGGGTATAGAAAAAATTATTACATATTTTGTATTGACTGATGATGCTGTGTCCACTTCAATCAAAGTCTCGGTCCTGGTCGTGTCTTAATTTCTCCCACTTCTCAAATATCAACACACCTGATCTTGATTTATCATGGGATTGAACCAAAGACGGAATTTTTGATTCAATCCCATTTTTAATGTTTTCCAATTTTCATGCAGGAATCCTGAATATTTCTGGGTTAAAAACTGTCATTTATATAGCCCAATAAGACTACCTTCCAGTGAAAGTCCCCTTGTTATTAGTTCAGCAGTTCTGAAAGGTACACCCTACATACAAACAAATTTTATCTAAATCTAAAAATGATATAGCTTTAATATTTTTTTAAAAGCAAATGTAATTTTTCGCTGGTGTGCAGTTTTTTAAACAGAAATGAAGAAATTATACATAATTAAAACTCTAAAATTTCACATATGAACACCACCTATGGTTTCATAATTCAGTAAACCCTAATTACCCCTGCAACGAAACATTTAATACTTTTAAATTTTTCCACAGCTGGGTGTTAAATTGTAATTTTTGTTTTATTATAGCAGAGTTCCATTTTTAAATAATTACTATCAGAACTTATAACACTGATTAATAGTTTTAATTTCAAAAACTAATAAGTAATGTTTATATATTGATATAAGAAGAGATAAAAACTTGACAAATGAAAACAATTTGTACTATTTTTGATTACTGAAATAAATGTGCAGTTTGCAGGACTGCTCACATAAAATTCATGAGGTTTTTACTAAAATAATACAAGTTTTCTATGTTCTTACTTCAATCAATTTAAACAAGAATACACTTTATATTATACATATTTGCATATTCAGAATTTAACTGTCTGTAATGATTATTGTAAGTGATATAAAAATCATGTGACTTCAATTTGTACCAAAATATGAAGTTGCTATGTCTAAAAAAATTATGAACTATTATTTCTTGCAAAGTTTATGTGGGTTATTAAAAATAATTACATTACAAAATAGAAGTGTAATGAAATATATGAGTATAGTATCTGATTTGCTTAAGGCTGCTTAAAGTATTTTTGTTATTGACGTGTTACAAATTAAGTATTGAAATTGTATAATTTGTTTAAACATTTTCCATATTTGATAAATTATTAAGTTGTGTGCTTTGTGTAGCTTATTGTCTTTTAAATTGACACACAAATAGCTTTTTATATTAAATAATAGTTCACCGAAAATAATAACTAAAAAACTGTCAACTCTATGTTCAACCTATAGTAGAAAATATGTAAATGATGTTTTACTTTTAGGAGACACTGTAATTTTAAGAATTTTTACATATCTTGTTGCAATTATAATGTTACTTTTTACATGTGATATAATAACCCCCTATCTGTTGCAGTGTAAATGTTTTTGATTTAGAATAATTTGTTTGAATAGTTGGTTTAGGTGTACTTATGATGTACATAATACATGTTGTTTTTATAATGTTCTATATTAAGATTAATAAAATAGTTATTGAATTATCAATAGTTTTAGTTTTCTAAACATGTTGAAATCCAGGTTTTCCATTTTAAATCGGAAAAAGTGCTAAATCAAATTCCAATTAATATTGATTTTTTTGCCCTTAAACATACATGATATTGGTCAAATATACAGAGTGTGAACATTGTGAGCTTCACATATATGGTACTACTGTAGATACACATTTAATATAAAATGGTGTCACCTGTACTTCATGTGCTTGTACAACCAATTGTTTGTAAATATATAGTGAAATCTGTATATAAAATTATTCTTCCGACTTCTCTGTATTTCAATTATTTATTTTCAGTTCTTTTCGATTTTCCTTATGCACATATTAAGAATATGTAAAATTAAATAATAAATATTAACCATAAATGTTCTTCAATTTAGAACATGGATAAATGAATCTTATTAAACAATATCCTTAACTCCAAGCATTCCATTTATTAAAATAATTCAGAAAATTGGCCCTACTCACCAACATATCCGGGGGTGTCGAATAGCTACTTATTTCATAGCTCAATATGCTGAAAAAGCTTTGTTCATAAAACAAATTGGACCTACTGACCAACATATCCGGGGGTGTCGAGTAGCTACTTATTTCATAGCTCAATATGTTGAAAAAACATTGATCATAAAACAAATTGGACCTACTGACCAATATATCCGGGGGTATCGAGTAGCTACTTACTTCATAGCTTAATATGCAGAAAAAACCTTTGGTTATAATTCAAATTGGCCCTACTAACCAACATATTCGGGGTGTCGAGTAGCTACTTACTTCATAGCTCAATATGCTGAAAAAAACTTTGATCATAAAACAAATTGGACCTACTGACCAATATATCAGAGGGTGTCGAGTAGCTATTTATTTCATAGCTCAATATACTGAAAAAGTTTTGTTTATAATACAAATTGGCTCTACTGATCAATATATCCAGGGCCGTCGAGTAGCTACTTATATCATAGCTCAATATGCTAAAAAAAACTTTGATCATAATATAAATTGGACCTACTGACCAATATATCCGGGGGTATCGAGTAGCTACTTGTTTTATAGCTCAATATGCTGAAAAAAAAATTGATTACAATACAAATTAGACCTACTGACCAACACATCCGGGGGTGTCAAGTAGGTACTTGTTTCATAGCTCAATATGCTAAAAAAACTTTGGTTATAATACAAATTGTCTCTACTGACCAACATATCCGGGGGTATAGAGTAGCTACTTGTTTCATAGCTCAATATGCTGAAAAAACTTTGGTTATAATATAAATTAGACCTACTGACCAACATATCTGGGGGTGTTGAGCAGCTACTTATTTCATAGCTCAATATGCTGAAAAAAATTTTATCATAAAACAAATTAGACCTACTGACCAACATATCTGGGGGTGTCGAGTAGCTACTTATTTCATAGCTCAATATGCTGAAAAAAACTTTGATCATAAAACAAATTGGACCTACTGACCAACATATCCGGGGGTGTCGAGTAGCTACTTGTTTCATAGGTCAATATGCTGAAGAAACTTTGATCATAAAACAAATTGGACCTACTGACCAACATATTCGGGGTGTCGAGTAGCTACTTACTTCATAGCTCAATATGCTAAAAAAAACTTTGATCATAATTCAAATTAGACCTACTGACCAACATATCCTGGGGTGCCGAGTAGCTACTCGTTTCATAGCTCAATATGCTGAAGAAACTTCGGTTATAATATAAATTGGACCTACTGACCAACATATCTGGGGGTGTCGAGTAGCTACTTATTTCATAGCTCAATATGCTAAAAAAAACTTTGATCATAATTCAAATTAGACCTACTGACCAACATATCCTGGGGTGCCGAGTAGCTACTCGTTTCATAGCTCAATATGCTGAAGAAACTTTGGTTATAATATAAATTGGACCTACTGACCAACATATCTGGGGGTGTCGAGTAGCTACTTATTTCATAGCTCAATATGCTGAAAAAAACTTTGATCATAAAACAAATTGGACCTACTGACCAATATATCCGGGGGTGTCGAGTAGCTACTTGTTTCATAGCTCAATATGCAGAAAAACTTTTGGTTATAATTCAAATTGGCCCTACTAACCAACATATCCGGGGTGTCGAGTAGCTACTTACTTCATAGCTCAATATGCTAAAAAACTTTGATCATAAAACAAATTGGACCTACTGACCAACATATTCGAGGTGTCGAGTAGCTACTTACTTCATAGCTCAATATGCTAAAAAAACTTTGATCATAAAACAAATTGGACCTACTGACCAATATATCCGGGGGTATCGAGTAGCTACTTACTTCATAGCTCAATATGCAGAAAAAACTTTTGGTTATAATTCAAATTGGCCCTACTAACCAACATATCCGGGGTGTCGAGTAGCTACTTACTTCATAGCTCAATATGCTGAAAAAAACTTTGATCATAAAACAAATTGGACCTACTGACCAATATATCAGAGGGTGTCGAGTAGCTACTTACTTCATAGCTCAATATGCTACAAAAACTTTGATCATAAAACAAATTGGACCTACTGACCAACATATTCGGGGTGTCGAGTAGCTACTTACTTCATAGCTCAATATGCTAAAAAAACTTTGATCATAAAACAAATTGGACCTACTGACCGATATATCCGGGGGTGTCAAGGAGCTACTTACTTCATAGCTCAATATGCTAAAAAAACTTTGATCATAAAACAAATTGGACCTACTGACCAACATATCCGGGGGTGTCGAGTAGCTACTTACTTCATAGCTCAATATGCTAAAAAAACTTTGATCATAAAACAAATTGGACCTACTGACCAATATATCCGGGGGTGTCAAGTAGCTACTTACTTCATAGCTCAATATGCTAAAAAAACTTTGATCATAAAACAAACTGGACCTACTGACCAACATATCTGGGGGTGTTGAATAGCTACTTATTTCATAGCTCAATATGCTAAAAAAAACTTTGATCATAATTCAAATTAGACCTACTGACCAACATATCCTGGGGTGCCGAGTAGCTACTCGTTTCATAGCTCAATATGCTGAAGAAACTTTGGTTATAATATAAATTAGACCTACTGACCAACATATCTGGGGGTGTTGAGTAGCTACTTATTTCATAGCTCAATATGCTGAAAAAAACTTTGATCATAAAACAAATTGGACCTACTGACCAATATATCCGGGGTACCGAGTAGCAACTTACTTCATAGCTCAATATGCTAAAAAAACTTTGTTCATAAAACAAATTGGACCTACTGACCAATATATCCGGGGGTGTCGAGTAGCTACTTACTTCATAGCTCAATATGCTAAAAAAACTTTGATCATAAAACAAATTGGACCTACTGACCAACATATTCGGGGTGTCGAGTAGCTACTTACTTCATAGCTCAATATGCTAAAAAAACTTTGATCATAAAACAAATTGGACCTACTGACCAATATATCCGGGGGTGTCAAGTAGCTACTTACTTCATAGCTCAATATGCTAAAAAAACTTTGATCATAAAACAAATTGGACCTAATGACCAATATACCCTGGGGGTGTCGAGTAGCTACTTATTTCATAGCTCAATATGTTGAAAAACGTTGGTCATACTATAAACTTAATTTTAACATTTCAATAATTTTTTTTCTGAAATATCAACTTCATGTGCAATTGGTGAAATTTTGTATAGGTAATCAGTATAGACAATCTAATATTATGGAATTTTACATAATAATTAGTTTAAACCCTGGACCACCTCTTTTCGAGATATAATAAAATAATTATACTACTGGTATTATTGAACAAAATTAAAAATAGTTTATATATTTAGTAATAATAATAAAATATTAATTATATCAAGTAATTTGTTACAAATAAGGTTTGTTATATAGATGTTAGGTTGAACTATGATTGGTTTTAACAAGGTAAGAAAACTCGTTTAATAACCTCAACATCTTTTTCTGTCAACAGTCACAAACAGCAGTGCTTACATTATTTAGCATCAAATATCAATGATGATTATCTTATAAAAAATTTCACATATCTGAACTTGTCGAGACATGAATTATTATGGAATTGAGTGTGAATAATTGTTTTTATATATTTTTATATAAAGGTTACTAGTTGATGAAATTTGTAAAATAGAGGTAAATAATACTCTTTATTCTGTATTCATTAAAAATTCATTATAAGAGATTTTTGACAAATGTATTCATAATATAAAGGTTGGTATATTTTACATTAGCACTTATGGGCAATTCTAGGGGACTTTGGAAAATTTGTTAAATCGAGGAAATCGTTAGATTGAGGCTCTTTATATTAAGGTTGCAATATAATTGAATTGTACATAAATGTAAATAAACAGCACTGCGCCACTTTTTCTCTATATACTCTAATTACAATATTCTAAATATATTCTAATTAGAATAAGCATAATAAAGTTAAAAATAAATTGAGCATACTAAAAGCAAGAACTATTCATGTTTTTAGTTGTTTCTTCTTACTTTTATTATGTTGATTGTAATTAGATTATAGAAATACGATACTATAATATAATAATGTATGAAGTAAACTGCCTACATTATTTTTAATGGTTTGTGATTAAGTTTCAGCGAAAATTACTAAAAACCATAATCATTGGAGTAGTTTCAATATTTAGTTTTTATTTTGTGTTAAGTAAAATTTGTATCAGAATACAAAATTGCGGCCCATGACTCGAAAGAAAGTGATGATCGTAAAATTTGTGCCAAATTATTAAGCAATATTTACTTATAAATTATGCCCACAAATTCGGTCGAAAATATGATGATTGTAGCTGAATACAAATAGAATTTTCCATTTGCATTGAAAACAATATCTTTCAAATTATTGTCAAATATCTGTAATTGGTTAGCTATTGACAATAAAGAAAATAATGAAACGAAACTCATGGCTACATGTTTTTTTGGATTTTTTACATGCGGTACAGTTTATGACAAGTGCCTACCTGAAACCAGTAAAAAAATCAAGTATAGCTGAGTAATAGTCAAACGTGAATGCCGAAATGAGTTTAGTAAAATAATGACAATGATTAGCTAATGATTTTAACATTTATAAGATGATTAGGTATATTGTGCATGAAATAATTTGCAAAAAATGTACATATTATTTATGAATCATATATGGATATGTAGGATCGAATAGTCCATGCATGTTTTTGCAAATATTCATAATCTCCTTCTTTTTTAGAACAAATTGCCAAAGTAACTTCAAAAACATATTATTGAAAAAGGAAAAGAATTGGATACAACCCTAATAAATGCTCGTCAAAACTGCAAGCGCGGGTGCGACGTCGCGTGAACGAACTTGAATTCTGTACCGCGTTCGGGCTTGATGTATTATTTTAAAGGAATTTATCTAGTCACTTACCTACAAATGACACTTGATGTTGTCCGTGATCTGAAAGTCGCCGATGGTATTATTACTTAGTCTCCGATTTTCAACATGTGTACCACTTACCTCTAAACAAACAAGACTAACTAAGGCAAATTATCGCGTAAACGATACACAGCACGCAATATTACTTGCGGACTCGCAGGTTGTTGACTGTCAGGGTAAGTTTCACTGTAAAGTCTTAGAGCCCAACTCCTCAACGACAAATCATATTTGCATATTAAATAGCAGTGAAAGGCATTACTATTAAACAATTCAATATTAATCACACATAATCTTAATTTTTAAAAAGTCAATAGCATAAATGTAACATTTATACTATAACTGTAAACTAACACTAATACAAAAATATTATTACAAAAACATCTCTATAGTAAAAAATAGCGAATAAGCAAAATACCTATAGCTTCAATACAACTTCGCGACCGAATGCGGCTGTACGACGCAGATGACTGCTGGCCGCGCGTCACGTTTGGCAAAGTAAAGGTGTGGGTGCGGCATCGCGGAAGATTGTCAACTATTACTAAAGTTGTGAGTTTGTGAATTTTTAGTACATGTTTTAAGCTATATTTCTCAAAAATGGCTACTTCAATGACCATGGTTTCTTTGGCAAAGTTGTTCTAAAAAAGGAGATTATTAATATTTGCATGTTAAATTTCATTCCGTATGATAAACTTTCAAATTATTTTTATGTAATGGATATGTGTAATACATACATCCATATGTGTAATAAATAGACTCATTAAAAATGCAGCGTAGGTTAGTATTAATTGACAATCCTTCAGAAATTTTTCATTGCAGAGCATCTAGATTTTAAAACTTGAATACATTATAATACATATTTTAGAGTTACATCATATACTGGCTTCTGCTCACAACTTCATATACAGAGACTCAAAAAAAGACTAAGATTTTAAATTGCACCCCAAGCTATTAAACTGTGAAAACATCATCAAAAATCATTCAATGGTTCTTTGTGATGCTATAATAAACAGACAGACATACAATAAATAGAAAAGCCATAGTTTTGGGTCCCCATCTAAGGGGTTGATTCTAATAAGTTTTTCATAAATATCTTTAATGTAAAATTATATTAGAGATATTTATTAACTCCATTATAGTTTTATAATGGTATAGATAGATACACAAGAAATATTAACTACTGCATTGATACACAAGATTTAATTAATAAATACATACAAGATTACAAAATTAGCTCTATGGTTTCTTCAATATATCCATCACATATGTAAAAGTGAATTATAGTTTAGTAAAACTTTATTGATACATAATTAACCAGACCATTACTTAATGTTTGTATTATTATTTAATACAATTTCAAACATATTAATATTTCAGCATCAGTATGCTACATTTGTGTTGTCTGGGACTACGATTACTTTTCTCAGTCTTAACTATAAATAAAATAATTCAGTGAATAACGCAAACATATGTATATACATTTATTTTAACACAGTGTTCCCTCATTTTAAGTTTTCCATATTTGTAAAAATTAACAGATCCCATGTATAACCATGTGAACAAGTCTCAAGCAGGTAGTAAATTTAATTAGCGCTAATCACTCTCACTTCCACTCCGCCCAGGTACGTAGTCTTCATCATCCTCATCATCTGATATGTCTAGATCATCCAAATCTTGGAAAAGTGATTCATCGACTTTAACTGCATCACCTAAAATCAACAAAATCGTATACATTTTCTGCAACTCAATCAAAGAGACTTGTATGAACATGCCTGAAATTGAGATTAATTTCACTTTAATTAAATTATGATATTTTTAATACCAACTTCCAAGACTTAAATATTCCAGTTCATGTCATGTAGGTAGCACACTATGTATTTTTCAATATTAATATACATTTATATATATGCATTTCTAGGGGATTAATAAGCCTTAAATAAAGTGGGAACTCTATTAAAATTAAAAAAATGTGGGGGAGGACTCTGTTTATAAAAGCCACAATGTTCTTTCATTGTTGCCATTCACAAAGGTTTAATTTTGCTGGAACACCTTATACTTTGAATTTCAAGGTTACATGCATTATTGAAAAATAAAATATACCATCTTCCAGGAATTTGAGATCCGATTCATTCATTGTAGTGTCCCTTATGAACAATTCTTTTCCTGTTAGTTTCTTCTGGTCTTTAGCATCTTTCTCACGTTTTGCAGCAATGCCTACTTCTATTTCAAATTTTTTCTTCCACACTAAGAAAGTTTCGACAGTCACCCTGGTACCTTCAAATCTTTTCTGCAATCATTATATTAACAAACAATATAATCTAAAATCAGACCAGGATTCATAGACTTTGGGCACAACCTGTATTATTTGACCTTTGGTGAACATTCAAAGTATGAAAATTATTTAGATTTAATACATTTCATAAAGATCTAATTCTTTATAAAACAATAATTAAAATTGTAATTACTACATACTGAAGAATTTTGCCTTTGCTTTCCTTATGTAGCTCATCTTAAGTGTTAATAAATGGAGATAAAAATATTATGAGAAGCATTTAACAAGTTCTCAATATAAATATGAAATATATTTTTCTTTTTATTTATTTTTCAACATAGTCCTTTTATAGTCTTAACACATTTATATTTGTATTTTTTAAACCAATATAAAAGTAGTATCATTTGGTGTGTCAAAATGTTTTATCACAGCTCCTTTCAGCACTTTATCATCAGAATATTGCTTATTACGTGCAATATTAGCATTCGCAGCACATTTTGTACTGACATACATGAGGTTGCTCATAAATGGTAATATGTACAGTAATGACAAAAGAGCCATCCATCTTGATTTATCTTTCACTTGACCATCTTCCAGTATAATTTTCTCCACTTTTTCTACAATTTCCTGTGGGGAGGCACCCACAGGCAAAACAGCATGAAAATCATGTTTGACGTTCGGCCTCTCACATTTACATTCACTCAACCACTTTTGAATAGTGAATAAATGAAGAGAAAACTTGCATAAACAGCATCCATTTTCTCCTTATATAGTTTTGGCTTAATCAGAGACTAGTCTGATTAACAATGTAATAACAGACGTGAAGCTCTATTTTCACGTAAAATATAATAATGCTCATATTGGTGATGTTTATGTTCAACATATACATAAAACCAATTTTTTTAAAAATGCTGTAAAGGTGTAAGCACAATATTTAAAAGATAAAAGAATCTATACCAAAATTTTATTCAATATTCCTCATAATTATACCTCATGTATTTGATGCTACATTGCATATAAATAAATGTGATGTAAAAAAAATGATCGAAACCTATTTCTTTATATACATGACAGCCAAATATTAAAAGAGTGAAATACACACATTTTCACATAATATAAGTATAGTCAAGTCCATTAGGTGACCAGAATTAGTAAAATACAAGTGACTGTTGTTCAAAAAGTAACTCATGAAACTGTTGGTCCCTGTGATGTGACTTTCTTCACCAATTTGGCTTGGCTATTTTAATGATACTAGAAAACTACAGCAAACTAATTAATTAAAAAATTATAAAGGATAATTTAAAATGTAATTCAATTTTAATTGTGTAAATTAATTGTAAATGATTACCAAAAGTTGAATTCCTTACAAAGAACTTGGTAAACTCCCTCAGTTACATACATTTTCCTAAAAATTCTACATTACCCCAAAAAAATAATCGATTATTATCTATTAAACATTAATATTATTCTATATGAATTAAAAAAAAATAAAACTTAATCAGTTATATTCAATTTTAAACATCATCAAATAAGAAAAATCTATTTTATTGCTTTTTTTTATTGTACAATAATAATACAATTATATAATCAAAATATTTAAATGCAAAAAAATATCATAGATAGTTAAATTTTGTTACCAGTTCAGCTTCTTCTTCAGCCCGTTGCTTTGCTAATAAATGTTCTTCTTGCTCCTTCTTTATGTGATCCCATTTTTCATTTAACCACTCCTGACCAGCTGATACTAATGTGAATATCATTACCATTCCAAGATTTTCCTCAGCCTGAAAATCGATAAGACAACTTTTACAACTAGGTTTAGAATTTCAGAATATCAATAACACTGCAAACAATATTAAAACACCAGGACCAAATTGGAAAAAGCATATTACAAATTCACAATAAGTACAATATATATCTCCTCTAACACTATACAAAAACAATGCCTTTGTTTTTGCCTATGTAAGAAATAAATTGAATATAATTATATAAGATTTCCACATGGTATGATCTTTGCATATCTCTTTTGCCTCACTGACATCTATCAATCTTTTCATGCAAGCTCGTCGGTTTCGGGTGCTTAAAATTTGGCCCTTTTTTAATATGCCACCAATACGGTCTGCATAGGATTCTCTAGGGCGACCCTTGCCGACTTTTCCATCACACACATTCTCTGTATAGATTTGTTTTGTCAGTCTACTTTCAATCATCCTTTTTAGATGGCCAAACCAGCACTACATACCTCTTTCGACTCTAGTGATTACATCTACCTTCAAACCATACCACTCTCTAACATCACTGTTTCTATATCTGTCTTTCTGAAACACTCCACACATATTATGCAGCGATCATGTCACCACTGCATTGAATCTATTTTCATTTTTCTTCTGCCATACCCAAATTTCACTACCATACATTATACAAGGGATTAGGACTCCGTTATGATATTATGAATAGAATTGCTTTTACTATTCATAATAGCAAGCAAGGTCCTAATCACTTTATTTCCCGATTCACTCTCTTTTCAGTATCTCTGTCATGTTTAATATCATTTGAAAACAAACTACTCAGGTATACAAATTCTTTCACTTGGTCGACTTTCCCACCTTTTATAAGTATATAGCATTAAGTCGTGCTTTTGGCCTTTTCAAATACCATCATTTTAGTCTTACGGACATTTATTTTCATTCCCCTTTTCTCCATCTCCTGCAGCCTGCAGGTCGACAGTGCCAGGATTACTTGGTCGTCAGCATACAAAAAGTATTTAACAGACAGCTCATCCATCCTTAGTCCTAACTCATACTCTTTCAAATCATACAGTCAGCTGTCCATGAATAGGTTAAATAGCCACAGTGAAGCTACACATTCCTGTCTGACACCCCTGCGGATGTTAAGCCAATCAGTGTATACCCCATTTATTCTGACCCAAGCATTGGAGTCCCTATACAGGGATTAGAGTGCCTCTATCAATTCGCTACTCACGCGCCATGCATGGATAGGGTTCTCTATAGATATTTTTTTCATTCTATTATAAGCTTTTTTCAGATCTACAAAAATATAGAAACAGAAATATAGAAAACCTTTTGGCCGCTGGCCAAAAACTTTCTTGCAATGTTGCTGATGCAATAGACAAAGAAATTTGGTTTATACACCCCATCCCTTTTCTAAATCCTGTTTGTACGTCCCAAATCTTGTTTTCAATCTCATTTACTACTTTTTCGATAACGATTTTCGCATGCAGTTTGAAAACAATACTGAGAAGGTTTATAGGGCATTCATTTATGCAAACGTGCCGTGAGCCTTTTCCTTTATAGAGCGGTACAATGACTGCTTTACACCAGTCTTTAAATACCCTATGGCTTTTCTAGCATTTGTTAAAGGGCTGATATAGCAGGCTTGTCACTACACCTCCACCGCCCCTCAGCATCTCTGACGTAACTCTATCATATCCGGCAGCTTTTCCAACTTTCATACATTTTAATGCTTTCATAATTTCATCTATAGTAATTTCACTTTCATTTCCATCATCGATCATATACTCAGTTACAGTAACATTATCACTGTATCCTCACATACAAAAACGGTTACAAAATAATTCTTCCAGTGCTCTTTCACATTATTTTTCTCATTCTGTAAATATCTATGATAGTTTCTATTCACATATATACATGATGTCTCAAAATTATTCTGGACTTTTTTCACCACATGCCAAAAAAGCTTTTGGTTTCTCTGGAAATTTTCCGAGAATCTCTTATCATAGCATTCTTTTATTTCAGTTTTTCTTCTTTTCATACATTCTTTAGGTCTCATTTTTGCATCTTTACACATACTTTCAGTATCTTTTATCTTATCTTTCAAGATGTCATTTCTTTGCACTCTGTGGTTGGCCTTTGGAGATAGTAAATCCAACCATGGTTTCTTTTCGCTGACTACTTTCCTCGCTTCGAAACTCCATCATTCATTATCTTTCTAACTAACATTTATTCTCTTATTCACACCACATACCTTTATTGCTTCATCTACCAATACAGATTACGTCACCTTCCATAACTTGTCAAGTTCTAAACATTCATACTGTTTCATTTCACCCAATCTATCTTTCAGTCGCTCTTCATACTCATCTTTTACATTCTGGTCCTGAAGCTTACCAACTTTTATTCGTTACAGCTCCATAGTGACCATTTTCACACGGTGTCGTCAACGCTGGCATAAAACCTTAATTCGACAGACCACTAAGAAGTGGTCTATCATGCTTTTGTCTTCTCCGTGTTTAATACTATTTGTTTTAACTAATTTTATACACAAATAGACTAATTTCACAGGTTTGAATTTTCAGTCTTTGATATTATACTTGTCAAAAAACATTGAATTATTACATAAAGCATTATATAAAAATTGTTATTTCTTTATATTATTGAAACAAGACAATAAGAAAAATTTTGTTATTAAAATTAACACTGCAATTTTTTACAAGATGATTTATTTCTTTACTATATGAACAGTTTAATATAATTAATTGTGTAACACATAATACTTAGCATTTTAATAGATAGACAATAAATTTCCAATACTTTATATATGCAGAATAAATAACAAACACAACTACATACATAAAAATATCAAAAGAGCAATATTTTAATAGCATTTATTATTTTGCTAGTTTACTTAAGCAAACAATAGCTTTAAGTAACTATAAATAGATTACCAATTGAACTACTATTCATCATTTGCAACTATATTTTTTAAAAACTATTAGATGTGCATATGACTAAGTTATAAGTATTTGTTATTTACAAAAAAAAAAAAAAATAGAAAAACAAGTTCTTTCCTCAATTTTTAATAACTTTTGCAATTTTTATAAGCATGTTTGAAAATTTTGCACAATTTTCAAACATGCACAATTTTCAAACCTACACACATGCACTGAAAAACAACTTCAATATTATTATGTTCAAACAAACAAAAACATATATCTCATTAATTTACCTGTTGTTTTAAATGCGTAAGGAGTGCGTTTGCATCATTTTCATCGAAATTTTCTACGTTATCGACTTCTATAATGGGTGATTCTTCAGGATATTTGGATGTGTACGTAAAAGTTAATGTGCAAGCGAGACCTTGTTCGTCTTCAAATCCTTCGGACTTTATAGGTATCCGAAATCTAGGAAATGGCTCTGTTTCTATAACTGTAAAATTACCATGTTTATTACAATTTCTGTTTTAATCAAATACTTTCAGATAATAAATTTGAAACTAACCATCCATATCGCCACAATATATAGAGTCTAAAGCTTCAATCTCACTAGCTTGCTCATATTGATAATCCATATTGTAATTAATATTATATAATCGTTAGAAATTACACTAAATACACAAATAAAAATATTAAATAAAATTAGCGCCACGAGAAACTCGTTTTTAAATTGGTAGACAACCTCTAACTCTTACAAAAAGTACTCTGTGGACTGACAATTGACAAATTCTCTAAAGTGAAACACCCCTTCTTTGACATTTGACAGTTATAAATTAGTTTAGTTGAAATCTAAATCAAATAACACAGAACAATAATTTATCGAATAGCCGTTGTTTCACTATATTATGACCTTAGAGTAAAAAAAGCATAGAGGGAGAGGTAAAATAACAACATACTCCTTTCTGTTGGAAGACATCTGTAAAGAACCAAAAAAAAAAGTAATACAATTGACAAGCAGGCGACTGATAAAGGTTGTACACATTTACCATCTTTATAAAAAAAGTCTAATGATGTTTCTTTCCAAAATTATTATCCCAGGTGAGCTTGTCCCGTTCCCAATTATAATGAAAACAAATTTATATGACTCGAGAACAAACTAGACTTCGAAATTATCGCGTCCTCTACGTGAACTTATTACCCCGTTAATCCCGCTAACATACCCTTCACGTTAGACATCGTTATTATTAAAGGCGACACGCTCAACGTGAGCTGTACCTTGAGAACGTGTACGTCAAGGCATTTCACTGTCTCGTTTCAGACTACTTTTTGATCTTATTGAGCATAGCCCCCCCCGCTAGCGGGAGTCCCAATCCAACCATAAAAATTACAAACTGGAACAGAGTGTCGTCTGTGCTTGAAGAAGCCGACATTCCCCCCTAAATAGCATTATTGACGACATTAATATAACTGACGAAATCGACTCAGCAATAGATGCGCTTGCGATGCAGGACAGTAACCTGACGTGGTTGGTAGCAAGAAAAGTATGCGGAGGTCCCGGCGTCCTCAGACCACTGGAAGCTTCCTGCTGATATTTTCGAATTAATAAAAGCAAAAAACGTAACTTTGTGCCGTGCAAGCGCATGTTCTAGTGCAGAATATAAATTCAGAGCGCGAACCCTCCAAGGTCGAGTGAGAGCTTGCATTCAGAAAGTTCAAAATAAAAACTAGAGCGATCTCATGGAGAAAATCAAGTCCACACCAAGCGTTTTGGAAGATTACCAAAGCGCTCAAATCAGAGGGATACATCCCAATACCTCCTCTAAAAAGATAAGGTATAGGGATGTATCCCTTCAATTCAGTTGCCTTAGACGACGCGGAGATAGCAGAGTACCTAGCAGATAGCATAGAATCTCAATTCTCTCACGCTTCCCCTCCCCACGACATTTTACACATACACCGCATCAAGGAAGAGCTCCGGCACAAAGATTCCTTCAAACCCAAAGATGATCTGCCTCCTGTTTCTCTCAGCGAAGTTGAAACGCTTATTAAATATCTCAAAATCAGAAAGGCATCGGGCCTCGATGGTATCAGTAATAAAGCTATTAAATGCTTTTCCCTACCTTTATTAAGTTTACTGGTCGCTATTTTAAACGCGTGCTTCAAAAATTGCTATTTCCCTCCTTTCTGGAAAGAGGTGGAGGTAATACGTGTTCATAAATCAGAGAAACCTCGCGACCTCCCTGCCAGTTACAGACCAAGCAGCCTTCTGTGAGCGATCACCTTTTTTGGAAAGGCCTTATCATAAACGAACAGTTTGGTTTCCGTCCTGTACATTCATGCCTTCAGCAAGCCCTCCGTCTAGTCGAATACATCAAAAAAACCGTAGCTGTCCTCTTCAATGCAGCTAAGACCTTCGATATGATATAGCACGTGGGTCTTATTTGCAAACTTAACATTCTTGAAGTAACCGATCGCCTCATTCACATTACGTAGTTACATCAGTAATAGATATTTTCTTTTTAGAGATGAGAACACATAATCGACTAAACGACTAATTAGAGCAGGAGTTTCTTAAGGCTCCACCCTTTCTCCCCTCCTGTAATCTGCACACACATTCTGCGTCCGAAGTCAGGCATCCAACTCGCGTTATTCGCGTACGATACGACGCTGTATTATTCTGCAAGGCACAAAAAGCCAACTCTCCTCTACCTCTAGAGGACCATCAATGAGCTGGGACGATGGTTCCGAACCTGGAGGATCGAAGTTAACCCTGATAAGTCAGCCGCTATACAATTCAAATATAACAAGCGTAGGAGTCGAAAAATTGTCGACGTAGACACGGCCCACCTTCGAATGTTGAACGCCAACATTCCGTGGCAATTTAATTATAAATACCTAGGTGTCCCGCTCGATAGAAATCTTCACTTCAAAGATCATATCGAGTGTGTAAGAAAAATTGCAATTTTTTACGTAGAGCACCTCGGAACCATGCTTGGTATAAAAAACAAATTATCACTGCGCAATAAGGCCACTATCACCAAAATTCGCATAAGGATGGTGATGACATACGCGTCACCCGTCTTTGCTTACGCCGCCCCAAAAGCACTCGATAGACTTCAAATAATCCAGAATAAATTTTGTAGAGATGCGACAGACGCACACGTTCGGAATTCAATACTTCACAGGGATCTAGAACTCCTTACTTAGTCAAGTATATAGAGGACGCATCTAAGCGGTTCTTCGACATCGCTCATCCATAGTTTCCTATGAGCCACCACACCCTCACCATTCTATCCGTACCCCACGGAATGTACTTATTGATCCACCTGCACCTGACGCTTTTACAGCGGCAGTAGAAAGTCTTATGGAACTGACAAATGATTGAAGCAATTACTTTTCATACTCATTTTAAAACATGATACTGCCAATTCTCAGAGTTTCTACAAATTTATATACCATAGGATTGTCTTAACATGTTTTGTAGCGTGGGGTACTTTTTAAAATATTTTCAAACTAATTTTACTTATAGTAATATCTGTTAATAATAGATTTATAACAATTGATTTCATACACCTTATTTATAATAAATATAGGTTTTTGTTAACCTTTCTATTCTACACTAAAATTTATTTAAAAAAATCTACTTTTTAATTCGGTTATCTACAAAAGCGTGTTTTTTAGTTTTTCTTAAACTATTATTTATTATTAATATGCCACCAATTATAATATCTATAGAGAATATATTTTCTAGGGCGACCCTTGAAGACTTTCCCATCACACATTCCTTCTATAGATTTGTTTTGTTAGTCTACTTTCATTTATCCTTTTCAAATTGCCAAACCACCGCAACATACCTCCTACTCTAGTCACCACATCTTCTTTCAAACTACATTGCTGTGTGTACATCATTGTTTCTACATTTATCTTTCAAATACGCAGAGATCGCGTATCTATCGTATTGAATTCACTTTCATTTTTCTTCACAACCAAATTATGCCCAATACGCCCAACTTTCACAACCATATATAAGCGTGGAGATCCCACTATGAAACCCACTAAGGATAGCCAAACGCGTTTATCGTGAGACACTTTCACTATTTATAATAACAAGTAAGGCCTTATGCACTTTATTTCCCGCACTCAATCTCCTTTCGATATATCTATCATGATTCTCGTCATTTGTAAGTAAACTACTCAAGTATAAAAACTCTTAATTATTCGACATTCATATTTCATATATATATATATATCGCATTCAACCGCACTTTTGCCTCTTTCAATACCATCACTTTAGTCTTGGTAATATTTACGGTGATATCTTTTTGCATTCAAAATGAGTGATTGCAGAATCCAATCACTCATTTTAGTTTAGACTGACAACTAAGTAATCTGCGCCAACTGCGCAGATTACTTAGTTGTCAGTGTAACCACCTGCAGAACTTTTTTAGTACATAAACAACTCGCCTTAGCGATCACCTCCTAGGGAAAGGCCTTATCATAGATGAACAGTTCGACTTTCGCCCAGCCCATTCTTGTCCACAGCAAGTCCTCCGCTTAGTAGAGTATGTCTCGGAGGGCTTTGAAACCGAACGTAGCACCGTAGCTGTCTTCTTTGATGTAGCCAAGGCCTTCGATAGGGTGTGTGTGGCACGCAGGTCTGATTTATAAGTAATATTTCCTCCAAGTACCAGATCGCCTCATAATCACTATTCAAAATTATTTAGCAAACAGACATTTCACATTTAGGCATGAGCGCACTCACTCGACAAGACGTCTTAGAGCAGGAGTTCCTCAAGGCTCCACCCTCTCTCCTCTGCTGTACTCCACGTACACAAACGATATACCGCGACCGTCGTCGTCTGGCGTCCAACTCGCGTTATTCGCGGACGATACCGCGCTTTTACGGAAGTAGGAATAGGAACACCCGATTCACCCTCCTCCCCTCCAGAGAGCCATTGACGAGCTGGGACAATGGTTCCGGAAAAGGAGGATAGAAGTAAACCCGACAAATCAGCAGCCATACAATTCAAGTATGGTAAGATTAGAGTCGACTCATTGTCGACAAAACACTCAATCTTAAAATGTTGGATGCGAACATTCCGTGGCAACGGAACTACAAATACTAGGAGTTACGCTCGATAAAATCTACACTTCCGAGATCATATCGAGCGCGTTAGAAATACTGCACTTTTCTACAAAGCAGGCTCGGGGCCATGCTCGGTAGAAAAGTAAAGTATCTAGACGTAATAAACGTACCATATACAAAATGTGCAATAGGACGGTGATGACATACGCGTCTCCCGTCTTCGCTCACGCCGCTCGAAAGCACTACATAGACTACAGGTAATACATAATAAATTCTGTAGAGCCGCAACGGATGCACATTGGTGTGTTCGTAATTCAATTCTCCATAGGGACTTAGAACTCCCCACTATTTCCAAATATGGGGACGCATCGAAGCGATTCTTCGACATCGCGGGATCACATCCCAATGCTCCTTCGCGCGGCGGTTGACTATCAACCGCCGCATCCCACCTTATCCGTAGGCCACGGAACGTACTCACCGATCCACCTGACGCTCTTACAGCGGCGGTTGAAAGCAATGACGTCAACGACACGCATGACTGACTTAGAGTTGGTCTATCCGTTAGTCAGGTCATCGACCTAAGCTCCCTTTCTCCACCTGGCCGCCGCTAACCGCCTCCGGCGGGGCAGGAGGGAAGGGAACCGACCCGTGACGGTTTCCTGCGACATCTTATGCCGAGACGACTTTCTCCAGGCGTCGTCTATAGCGCATGTCACGCGTCGTCGGCACTCGCATGTGCCGTCCGGCCGCACTCGGTGAAGCTATCAAAGTCGTCTGACTTGTCATCCGACTCGTCTCGACCGACTAAATAGCATAGCCGACCCAATTACTTCACTTTCAGGAGGAATTTTTTAGTGGGTTTCAGTCCCACACTACCCACGCGTACGGGTGCGAGGGTGTACAGGATAGACATTTTTTACCTCCTCCTCGCCGCAAGAGGGAAACAAAAAAAAAAGCTGAAAATCCGTATTTTGGCATTCAAACCTCGTACGTTCGTCAAGCTTTTAAAATATTATAAAACCAAAAAAAATAGGCATGTTAAATGGGTATGAATTTAGCAGACACTTGTTAATCTGTACACAAAATTAATCAAGTAAAACAAAAATATTATAAAAACAAAAAGGAAAAATACATATTTTAAAAATTAAAAAAAATGTGTGCATTTTTTAGTTATTTTTAATTTTAATATTATTAGTGAATTTACGATTTTTTAATTTTACTATGTATGCTAAGTTTACTCTCATATTAAGATATTGTCCTATTGATTGAAATTAAATGCGAATAAACGTTATGAAATAATCTGTTCATTATAATAATTAGGTAATAATTTATTAATATATGATATTACACAGGTACAAAATATTTGTTATCATTATGATATATTTTTTTGTAAATCTCTCACTATACGAGTAGTTTCTCTTCAGTCACTATTTTTGGCCATAAAATAAAATAGTAGCGCCCCGCAATTAACTCGGTGCTCGGCAGTGTAACGAAACTCGGGGCTCCAGTATTTAAGGAGAGTGTATCATTTTTACAGAGTTTGGAAATATAATATACCATGTCACTATTAAAATAAAGAAAATCTATAATTATAAAAGGTCAGTAAAGTGTTGCCTTCATGAATAAAAATAAAAATTGTGTATGTCAAAGTATTGTATCTGCATAATAAAATTGTACGAACCTAATCGTGCCCTCGTACCTTGTGTAACAAAATTTTGTATTTTTATGAGAATTCGGTTTGAAAATCAGAATTAAGATATTTTTATTCAATGTAAGGTGTTTAAACTTAATTTTAATATAAAAAAGTTGGATTCTAATACCTTTCCGAGATGTGTCATTGTTTATTTCTATACTTTCTTAGAAGTTCTTTTATACAAACGAATACCACTGACCATAAATGAACTGTTGACCTATAAGAATCTAAATCTGGGAATGATGCCCACATTATATCTTGTTTTATCATATATTATGCAATTCGACAAGTTTAAAATGTGATAGTCGTCTACTTTTGAAAAAGATTCATTTTAGCTTCTTTCATAGTATAATTAAATGTCATACGGCAAATTTCTTTGCGGGAAAGCAGCTAAAACTTTATATATATATATATATATATATATATATATATATATATATATATATATATATATATATATATATATATATATTTTAATGTTACTAAATATGTTTAATAAATAAAATAGTTGTGCTATTCGTTTATAAGATTATGCTAATGTAAATATAATAAATGAATGTGAAAACATAAATGCTTGCCCTTGAACATTTGAACACTACAATATTATTAAGACAAAAATAACACACTTTAGTAAGACGAATGCATCATATTCCCAGATTCATATTCTTAAGGATAATAATTCTATTATTAGCTATTGTATTTGTGCTGACAAAATAATTCCTAAGCAAGTTAGTAAAATTAAATAAGTATGAAACAATCCCGAATTGCATTAGAATCTCAACACCTTAATATTATAATTAAGTTAAAATAGTATAAACTGAATAAAAGTAATTTAATTCTTTTAGACCCTATTGTTTTATTATATTAACAACATTATTAAGCTGTACATACTAGAGTTTGCTTTATATAATTCTATTCACATAATTTGGAGTTATAGATTAACAATATTAATAATGTAGATATTTTATAATATTCTAAGATTTTCGTTTGCTAGTGACATATTTTATTTGTTACATATTATGTCAGTTCTTCGCATGCTCACAGCCGTGTTTTATATATAGACGTTCAAAGACATACACTACATTTATTGCAACATAATAAATAATTGCAATAAGTGACGTCAATATTAAAAAATGTTCTCCTAAAATATATGGCTAGTGTTGAAATGCAACAGCAGTTTTTTTGTAGTGTACGTTACTGATATTTTATTGCCGAAGATTATTTTCTTTACCATAATGGAACAGAAGTTAGTGATGCCATTTTTAAAATACTAAAACAAATTGCGTCGTTCAAAAAATGATATTCGATATAATTAAACGCTTGTTTCTCATATGGATAGTATATGAGATGGATATGGATAGCATTCTTCTTATCGTTTTTTTTTTATGGTAACCTTGACTTTGGGTTCTGCTATATTCACAGTATTATTATACTGCTATCAGGGTTCCCAACTTAGGGTTTTTCCCCCCAAATTTAGTGGGAAAAAAAGTAAGATGGGGTTTAGGGGTGTTATATTTTTAGGGGTATTTTTAGGGATTTTCATAACTCTCAATATTTTTTTTTTCCAAATTCAGCAAAATACAGGTGTAATAAGCGGTATAAGTCCTGAGGTAATCCATTCTAGCATATATAGCAGATCATATTTAGTTCTATATATATTACTTTAGCGACATCTAGTGTGATGATTGCTTAATATTAAGACTACAGAGTATAGAGATGTTTCTTATTGAGAGCACAGAATAAAAGCTGCGTTTATGTTTACGACAATTAGGGGAACCTGTTGTACCTAGGACAGTTTTTTAGATATATATATTTTATTGTGATTTGACGTACAGCACACAAATCATATTTGCATATTTTGAAATGTCAATCATTTAGGTACTCACCACCAAAATATCAGAAATGTATAATTCATACTTACATATATTTTAAAAGTTAAAAAAAAATGGTAAGTAAGGTCAAGGTGAAATTATTTATTTATTGTTTGAAATTTATTAATTAATGATATTTTATTACTTATTAACTATTTTTCATCCATTATTCATTTTAAAAGTAGTGAGTTGTTTATTTTATAAATAATAAAATTTTTTTTAGGGAGAATCCTTAATAATTGTGGGGATTTTAGGGGTTTTTGATTGAGGCTTTAGGGAGATAAATTTCTGAGAGTTGGGAACACTGACTGCTATAATAGATGCTTCTGTCTGTGTCGATAGGAAGTATATTTACTTTATTTTGCTCCTTAGTTGTGTTTATTTAAATTTTGGACTAGGTAATATAGATATATATTCATTCTCTAAGAATGGAAACTTCTAATTTGTCATCTACCACCGTGAGTGCTCAATCCACACCACAACCGAAACGCGTTACAGAAAACACGCAAATGTAAAGGACTCCTATTCATATATTGTTTTTTTTTTTCTTTGTAATTTTAATGAATGTTTTAGGATAAGTAACAATATGTTATGAGTACATCTAATTTATAAATACATAGATTACTTAAAATATTCTCTACCTGATTATTGCTGTTGCAAATTATCTATATTATTAAATTATATTGGACAACAAAATTTCATTTTTTTTATTACACGGATTCTATTGTTATATTTTAAATCTGTTGTGTGTGTTTAAATTGTTTGCCCATCTTAGCATCTAAATGCTAATCTAAAGAGTAACACAGGATGCACAACAGATATGAATAACCTGCAATTTCTCTTTGTGGTTAACTAGATATTCAAATGTACAAAATAATCATTAATTCTTGACAATCTGTGAAGTTACTGAGCTAATATTGAATGTAAGCTCACTGCACATGTAACAAGCAAGTTATTAAAATGACAAGGAAAAATAATTATTACTTCCGAAATGGTTTAATTTCAAAACAATATTTTTAACATCTTTTTGAATAATTTGAATTTTGTAATTGTGAATATCATTAAATGATTGAGGATGATCAAACCAAAATTTTGGTTTTTTATAGAGATAGTTTATAAATCATGATATATCCATCATATGTCACACAGATAAACATAAATCACGAACTAAGTGTAACAAAAATCATATTTATCGCTGTTATTTGGATGTTACAGAAATGACAAAGACAAACCAAAATCAAGTGATCAGAAGAATGTTCAAGCATTGCAGGAAGAAATAATTGCAAATTTTCGAAAACCTAATGTCCCTAATGTAAATGTACCAGAACACATAATTATTTGCCTAGATATTTGCCACGATAACCACAATTCTACTTATAAATTTGGTGACGGTACCAGTTTTTCTTGTATTAATATGTTGAAAAGGATATTGGATTTTTTTATTCACTCTAAATATGCTATAAATAAGAAAACTCATTTTGCTTTGATGATATTAAAAAATGAAGATGTGGTTTGGCTACAAAACTTTACAAATAATGTAAGAGATATAATTAATAAAATAGATTACATAAATGCAGAACAGAGTACAACAGAGTTATTTAACTTTAATAAAGTTTTTGAAATTCTTATGCAAAAAGTTGATACACTTAAGCAAAAAGTCGATATTCCTGATGACAAAAACAGCGACTGCTTCATTCCTCCTGCTTATCTAGTTCGCATGGTTGTTCTTTATGGACGTTCAAATTGTATTCCAATAATAAATCAAGAAGATCCTATTTTGAAAATTCTAAAAAATGACTTATATTTTTATATTGACATTCTTCTTGCACATGAAGATGACTGTGCTTTGTATAAATGTGAAGAAATATATGACTCTCTTCAAGATCTTGATAATGGATATTCATATGTGTTTGAAGTGTCAAGAAATGCTACGAAAATTCATGATTGCATAGCTAAACTCTTAGCACACCCATTACAAAGGCCTCTACAAAAAAATACAAATTATACTTTTGGTAGCTGGCACTGCACTGAAAGTAAAGAGTTTGCGATGGTATTGAATAGTTAATTTTTTAGTTTATTTTGTAATTTCATTTGAGGATATGTGAAAATAAATTCTGTACAGAAATAGTGTTTCAATTTATTTAGCATTTTTAATTATAAACTGATACAAAAAGAACTTACTACTCAATATAACAAAATTCCAAACTGTGTATATCTGTTGAAAGAAATTTTCAAAAACTGGGTATATGCACAAAATAAATTAAAAAATGTTAAAGACATTCACATCATTCCACCTCAATGGTAAAATCTATACACTACAATGTAGACTGTCTTATTCCAAAATTATATTACAGTTTGTAACTTTACATTTATTTCAATTATTTTACGTAGTTTTCCAATGAAAACATTTAGGGCACAGCCAACTATTACCTGAAACCATTTCATTGTTTAATAAAATTTAAATTCCTTTTAATATATATGAGACAATTGTAATACAATACCTTCTAAAACGAAGTAATTGTCACAATATTCATGTGATGCAATGGAAAATAAAGCAGCACAAGGATATTTTCATTATAAATAGAAAGATGATTTAGATATAACAATACGGCAAGAACAAAGTTAAAGGCAGGCACTAGTGATTGTGAGCCTACAGAAAACTTGAGTATATGTTAAAATTAAATGAAAATCTAACTAGAAATGCTATACATAAAACTATTTCAGATTAAGGGACCTATCAAAAAATACTATAAAACAATTATTTTCTTTTACTAATTTGAAATATCTATCAACAGCAATTGGTGAATTATGTCTATTACAATAATCTGATAAATGGGCTGAGAATGTGTCGATGAATAATTTTAAATATGTTGGTCGAGTCAATAGTAGGTAGAGTTACTGTATTTCGTTAATTATCGTATTTATTGTTCTATTAGATCTGTGCTAGTTGGAATGGAGGTGCTGCTTTAGTATGTGTTCTAATGTCCATACTAAGCCAGTAAACATATTGCTTTATATATTTTTAGTCTATATTATTAGATCATACCCATAGCAGACATTTGTCATGATTTTATATATATGATGATGATTTTGGAATGTACAATATAGTACATTATTTAGAATTTTGAAATAAATAATGAAAATATATGTGTAGTTGACAGTGTTATTTATCATTTTATTTATAAATAAAAATTCCTTTCAATCCATTTATTGTTTTACGTTCATGTTAATTGCTCATACATTAGTAATTTGAAACTGCTCCCTCTCTTGCTCTCACAGTATACTATATTGTTCTGATCACTCACTCACAAAAATAATAGCAAAACAGGTAACATATGACAATTAAAAACTATTCCTTTGCTTGTGGAAGCAAGAAATAATGTACAATTTGAGATATTATAAAAATTTATGAACAGCTTCATAGATCAACAAGTAAAAACTTGTTAGTTCTTATATTTTCTCCCACTTTCAATACTAAAAGAAAAAAAATCTAGAAATATTTTCAGCCCTGATGATGAAACACTTTTTGAGAATAAAAAAAAATCAAATTGCATATTTAATAAAGATTTTATAGATTTTTATTTAAAAAATTATCAGACAAACATAGAACAGAATTGCTAAAAAAACTTTTGAAAGCTATACTTCACTAAACCATATCTGAGATCGTCAAATTTTTGGGTTTCTTATATTTTTAAGTTTAGTGGAGTACTCTTAAAGATTGACTAAACTCACATTTACAAGGTTATGGCTTGCATCAAAATTTTATATTGAAGATTTCATAGATATTTGTACTATATATAGAGACAATAAAATTGATATCTATTTAAATACTGTAGTTTATGACTTGTTCTGTTTTAAATAATAGTTTTCGACTCAATTTGCATACTTCATAATTTTTATAGAGATTAGTATGATTGTCAACGGAAACGCAAAATGTGTAAAGGGCTGTACAATTTTATTTCATGAACAGGAACTAGTATAGTTCCGATGTTCTGTCACATATCATGAAATATGTGACACAGAAAATGCATGTATAATAAGAAGTTTTGCTATAGAATTAACTTTTGTCAGTATAATCATAACTCAAAACATGTACATACTATGAGATTTTAAAATATATTTTTTATAGAATGATATTAATTGTTCCCAAAATGAATAAATTTTAATTGCTATATTGTATTTGCGGAATAAAGGCACATTTTACGACCTTTTAAAATCACTTTAACAAAAAGTCACTACGACTTTTATTATGTTACATATGTAATAAAATCAAATAAATAAATACAAAAATAAATAATATTATTCAATCAATATTAGTAAATTCATAACATAATAAGAGTCTTTAAATCTAATAATCATTGTTGCATTCATAAGATTGAATAACACTGATGTGCCTTTATCCAACCATATTCAAAGCAATATAGTACATTTTCATGCATGCAGTAGAACTAATAGTTTTATTATTATATGCTATGATATTTAAAAAAAAAAAATATTTGCTTTATTAAATAAACAAATTACTACTGATGACATAAAGTTCAGCTTTACTGCTCTAATGTAAATCACATTTCACTTTCTATAATTGTCTGCCACACACTTAAAACTAAAAGAATTGTCCACTGTGGGTAATGTTCAATAATAAATATTCCAACAAAGATCTTGAACTCATACCATATACAACCAGTCCAATAAAAGTGCTGAAAACTGTAATTCTACCTTCTAACGCTGTATGCTTACATATTCCCGATTAACAAATTGGTCTTGACCATCTTTCGTCCATAGCTTTAATGCACCTGTTTACTATTTTGATAAACTATTCTATTGATGCAAAGCGAGCATCAAGGCTTTGCATATCTCAAAGGAAAAAGGATGTTACAAAATTAAAATCATTTTATGCTCTTACAGCATAAATATCAATGTACTTTTTAATACATTAAATCAAAAGTATATTCTTGTTGAATAAATGTATAATACAAAAAGCTATTGATGAGATTGTGTTACATGTGAATCACATAAACTCAAATGATCACAAAAATGTATTATTAATAATGAAAATTTATATATTGAAATATTTTTTATCAATTACATGATAGAAAGTTGTCTTATAAGTTAAAAGCAACAATGTTTTTCTATTAGCAATAGATGTTTAATAAGACATTAAAAAAATTACTGTACTGCAATAAATATTAATGATTTACTTTGATTACATAAATACTAAAGAAAGAAAAAATGTCCATTTGATAAATACAATTATTGTATCATTTACTCATAATATAATTGAATTATAGTGTGATTAAATCAATAGATTAATAAAAAAATAGACTATATACAAGCAAAAATATATAAATTTATTCTTGGTTCATCCAAAAAAAGTAATGATATTACAGGCATAAACCTAAATTCGATATATACAAATCTACTAATATCACCTGTGGGTTTACTTTAGTACAAAAAAAATTTACAAAACATAGCAAACAAGTCAAAATGATAAAGTTTCATTTATACACATATTCTGTATAGATTCAAAATGTAATCAAAAAGTACACTACAAATGTTGAAGTTTATGTATGCTAATGAGAAAACAGGCACTCCGTAACATGACAAACAAGCACACCTGAGATCTTGTAAAGCGGCAGCCCGCCTTACATCTTGTCCTCAATATTTGACACTGATCAATTTCCAAATTAAATAAATAAATTCAAATATCAGTCTTACCATTTAAAATTTATGTACAGTTTAGTTGAAAATGTGATAGTGTTAGTTATACTACATTGTATGTACTTTTCATCAAATCCATTTACTCCCAAATTTATATTTAGTTTTATAAGACAAGTTTTTAATCAATAAAATGTGATAAAATGAGCAGAGTCTCGGTGAATATACTTGATTATATTTTCACATGTTTAAGTATTTTAATTTTGGCGATTTCACAATAAAATTATTTTAATAATTATGTACATAGGTTATGTATAGTATTCAAAACATCAAAAATGTGATGATATATATTTTTTGATACAAAAATGTCAATCAGCCACATTTGTTTTCAGTCATTTGACCAGCTACTGCTCCACACTTATGGGATATTGCACTTATGCTAAGCCACAGTATCTTTAAGCTGCCAATCACATTTATGACCTGAAACTATAATGCCTTCATTACGTCGTTTGACCATATACAGTTTTGAATAACTGCGGATTTTAAGTAACCATATACAGAAATCAGTTATACTCCTATTGTCATTGTGATTGTAATTGACAGATTATAAAATGATCTATACAATAATTACTATTAGTGCAGGACTAGGCATGGTGCTAATATATACCTTGTTTTTTTTTGGAGCAGAAAACAATGCCAAGCAAAATTTCGTTTTTGTACATGACATGAAAATATTTTTTACATTCAACGATTCAGACACATTTAACAATAAAAATGAAATACATTATGTACCAAAATGATGTTCAAATAAATAAGTGACTCAAATACCTTCAAGAAAAAATACATAAGTTTTAGAGTATGTCTCAATTATCCTAGATCCTCCATGAGTTTGGCAGAGGAATGTGTGGAGGTTTGCTAGGGACTAGGAGCGCAGTAGCAGCAACAGGCGGCGTGCGGTGGGTGGGCGCGGTAGGGTCAGAGCAGGCAGGCGGCGAGCGCTCGCATGGCGCGTCAGGGCGGCGGGTGGCGTTCGGGCAACGCGGGCGCGGCTTCCTCGGCTCCGGCACCGCCCGCGCGTGCTCGCATTACGCTTACATACGTACGATAACGTTTTATCTAAAAAACACAGCCATAATTCTTTTTAATAATAAAATCTTTATTTTCCAACATTTTCTTATCACATAATCATAAATATGAGTGATGACTGCATTATTAACTGCACTGTTGCGAGTTATATTCATAAACTAGATAAAAAATTTCTTAAATAAAAAATATTCAAAATACCCAAAAATTCTTTTCTTTATAAGGAAACAACTTACGAGACAGCTTTATTTGTGCAATCAGTGCATTCATAAATAGGTGGGAGCCATACATTCAATTTGCTGTCAGTTTTACCACAGTCATAGCTATCATTATCAAAAAACTGAGTGTGGAATCAGTTCTAACAGATAGAAATATTCTAAAAATTAAAAACAAACATCTGTCCGTCAGTAACAGTATTAGCAGTGACGAAGCTTGATGTGTGTGTTTTTCGGATGTGTTATTTTTTGAATCATGTTATACATTCAGCTTAGGAAAAAGAGTGACGTCCTCATCGGGCACCGTCACTTTTATATATCCCCTAGGACTTGGAAATACAATTTATTAAACATTTGCGACGCTTTCTCAGTAATGGTATACCATGAATTTTTATTACGATAACAAATGCCAAAGCTAAAATACACATTCCTAGTTATTTTTCTATTCAGTTTAACGCATGTTACATATTTCTACTTGCTACTAATTACTTTTATATTTCAGGAATGGAAATTTGACAATTTGAAATTATTGCTTATTTAAAAAAAAATAAATGTTCTAAGGTTCGATTACCAAAGGGAATAAAAAATATATATAAGTGTCATGGTAGATTCAGTGGAAATTAAATTTCTCATACTTTCAGCAAACATAGTAGTTCAGTTTAATAGTACAAATATGCAGACGAACTCAGGTACACATGCTAGTTTTTCAGAAATCTTCCTGTTCGTGATACAACAAATTGTCAGTATATTTTGATCAGATTAATGGCTTAGGTACCTAAACTAACAATATACACACTTATTGAAGATTGAAAAATTTTATTAAAATCCATTCAACCTTTTCGAAGATTAGTTCAGACAGACGCTTAATCGAGAGACATTTAGAGTAAAAAATTAAAAATTATAAGTATAGTTTAGGTGCATAATGGAATAAATATTTATGACAAAATTTTATCAAACATAGTATGGACAGTTTCATATATTAGAATTTTTATATATAAATACAAAGTATCTTATTTCTTATTCCAGGAGGTAATCTACCTCTAGAGCAAAGATTAAATCTGTTGAATTTTGGAAATTATTCTGGACCAACAGATAGACCCTTTATCAAAATAATGTATAATACATAATCATAATCACCGATTTGTATCAAGATTGATAAAATTGTTTTTAAGTTATAAAAAAACATACATTCTGACCTGACAGACAGACATTTTAAAAATGGTAAAATCAGGGTAATGGTCATAAATCCAATACTAATCCTAAAATTTAACAAACAATTATATATTCAGATGTCACAAATTTAATTATAGCAATATAATGTTTTATAAATAAACATTAATAATGAAATAAAAAATATGCTAGTGCATACTGTAGTTTTATTTTCGATATAACTCCTTTTTTAAAGCATTGAGCGAGTGGACGGATATCTTTCTCTCTGCAAAAAGTAAGAAAAGATAACGTAGAACGATTTGTGTTATGGAAAATTTTTGCTGGTCAGTTTCTTGCTGAAATGTGCAATAAGAAACCTCATTGCGAATTATTAAATTCAAATGTGTATGACATTTTTGTTCACTAGCCATTTTTTCTATAAATTCATTTTTAATAGACAGAGCTAATTGATCGCACTACAAGTTTTTCATTTGTTAAAGTTTTTGTTTTCACTGAATACATGCATTTCCGAAGCTATCCTTTCAATGATTGATAGTTAATCTACTTGATTGTGTATTCCACCATCATTCAGTTAATCATTTGGGACTGAAGGAAATTAATGATGTCTGTATGGTTGTGTAACCCTGCTATAATCAATCATTGTATCTTAATGTTGCTGAATAAATACCTTTTACTTTTCTGAGTGTCGAGGTGTTGAGACTTATCATCAAGTCTCAATTATTGAATCCCGGACATGGTTATCTCCTAATATACATATATAAATAATAAAAAAACAAACTAAAGGTAAGAAATAATAAAAAAAAAAGAATAAAGGGATCAAAAAGACAAGTTGTGTGGGGCGACAATGGTATACTTCACGGGTATGTATGAATTAAAGCATTAACATTATGAAGCCTGTTGAAGTAATTAATAACTTTTAATTAAAGTTTCGCAACATAATGCATAGTCGGTACATATCGGAAATTGTGTTGCAGTTAGGACACTGGGTGCTTGAGACTGAATGAATCATGGATCCACTAGCAACAACTAGAAACACAACTTATTTTTGGAATTTTCAGTTCTTTTTAAATTTATGTGTAACCCATTGGTTTATTTTCTAGTTACACAATATTATAAGGGAAGTCTAGTTTTCATTGAATTATATTGATTCTCCTTTCAGATACTCCTTCAGCCTTGGAAATAAATAAATATTACCAGGAGCAAGGTCAGGTTAATATGGAGGACGCTCAAGATTTCAAAGCCAGTACCTCAAATTGCAGCCATAGCAATGGCGGATCAATTAGCCAAGGCATTATCTTGATGGAACAAAACAATTTTACTAAATTGCCTGACCATTTCTTTTGAATTTGTTATGAAACTATTTATTTGTTCTACATACAAAGAGCCCATAATAGTAGTCACATGGTCTAGATATTTTATCATGACCACCCCTTTACTATCCCATATTATTCTTTGCTAAAAGAGCCCCTGATCTTTCCAGTAGAATAACATGCTTTAAAATTCTTAGGAGTTGGAGATGATGGTTTTTTCCAAATCATAAGCTGTAATTTTGTTTCTGGATCATAATGGTAGAGCCATATTTCATTCTAAGATGTACATCAAACCGATAAAAAAAAACCAAAAACGATAAGGATCTTGTTATAACAGTCCCAAAGCTCAAGAAATGTTCAGCATAGTTTGTTTTTGTGCATTAATAAGCTTTCTGGGGATCCAAAGATACTTTTTCATCCGCAAATCTTCATGTAAAATACTATGGACACGTGCCAGTCGAAATCTTATTTTCTTGGGTTATAAAATGTACCGTGACACAACAATCTGTTAAAACAAGTTTTTCAACATTTTTTACCATTTCTTCAATCACTGGTGTTTGTTGGGCAATCCAAGCGAGAGTCATCTTTGGTGGATGATCTCCCATATTTAAATTATATGCACCAATAGGCAATTGTAGAATACAATGGAGCATTTACTCCTAAAGTATGCTATAAGTCTTGATTAACTCATGCTGTAGTGAAATTTTTCAACCACAGATATGTAACAACCATACACAATTATTTTTTTTCCATTTTCAACATATGACAGACTGCAAACAAAAGACTTTCATTTTAAAAAAAAAAAAGACATTCAAATTATTTGCTTTTTTCAAACCTAATCAATATTCCAGTTTTACCAGCCAGTCTTTACTTTTTTGGGTTCCAAAGAGTTTGTGCCTCATTATCACTTTATAGTGGACACTCCTCATATATAGATAATAACAATGCATACAGAGAACTTTATAGATTTATATTTTGAGTGGATTTAATACTTTTATATGTACCTCTTTTTTGGTTTCTTTCAAGTGCAAATATAATAAAACACATTGCTTGTTAATACATGATGAAATTTATCACAAAATGAAATCAATAAACAACACCACAAAAGCATATGTTATTCCATTTTCATTACTGCATAGTGATGTAAGATCAAACACAAATTTACCTGTATTTAACCCGTCCAATTTAAAACATATTGTGTAATTGTAGTGAGTAACATTCCCAGCCTTATAAACGAGCATGTGGGCTTAAGACCAGTACATATAATGGTATTGGGTGTCTGCATAAAATAAAAATTACTGTTCTATCCTTTATATATACTGTGTTACTTTTAAAAATAAGAATATAAATAAATAATTCTATGCTAACATGAATTGTAAAAAAAAATCTACATATTTTCACAGGACTCCACATAAAAAACATTATCACAAACTTTCAGTTAGACAAAATTCATACTTATCGAAATAAGAGACTCAAAAAACAATCTCTTAATATCCTATTTCATTGTCCCATAACTGGAATTAATGTAGAAACCTAAATATACCCGACTAACAACAAAATTAAAAAAGTTTAAACCTCGTATATAAGGTAGACTTCTTTGTCCCGTGCGTGTGGCGACGATTCTCGCGCATGGCGCAATGCTGCTAGTTCTTCCTCCAGGCGCGCTACGCGTTCCTCGTGAGAAGACAACTGCTCGCGCTAATGTAACATTTCATTTATACAGTTAGTAAACAATAGTAATATATATACATTACTGTTAGATCAGGGAAAAGTTTTTCTGTATTTAATAAGTAATAAAATTGCAATAAAATATCTTTGGTTGTGCTCTTTGTATCTGGCTACTTTTGATACCATTAAATAGATGACATTTAAAAAAAGAAAAATAAAAAACGTTGCTGCCATTTTTTTGTTGTTTTTCTGTCCACCAAAATGAGTAAGTAAATCTAATGTAGAAATTCCATACATTTTGATGTTTTATTACAAAAAAAAAGGGAAAAATACGACACAAGCTGCTAAAATAATTTTTGGCATATATAAACTTAATGCAGAGTCGGTAACTAGCACAAAACATATTCAAACATTTAAAGTCCAGTAATTTAGATGTCAAAGATGAACCTCACTCTAGTCGACCTGCTAAGGGTAAAGTCGATGCCATTTTGGAAAAAGCAGAACATGATCGGCAATAAAGATGTTGATCACAAAACAGTTTTGACCCATTCGAAAAATGCTGGATATACAAAAAAAGCTCAAAACTTGAATCCCACACAAGTTCACTGAAAGAAATCGAATAAATTGTATACTCATTTGTGATTCTCTATTGAAACGTAATGAAACCAAACTGTTTTTGAAAAGATTGATCACTGGTGATGAAAAAAGGATTGCCTATGATAAGAATGTGTGAAAAAGATCATGACAAAAGGCATAGGCGCTGGCACAATTATTTTCAGGGGGGTGCATATTAATACTATGTGTTTTATTTATTTATTTATTCATTAGTGTGTTTTTTCTTTAATAAGTAAAACCAGAGGTGTGCTAGTGCACTCCTTCACAACTTCCTCACGGCGCCCATTACAAAAGGCCAACAAGCTACACAGACTATAACGAAACCCGGATTAACTCGCAAAAAGTTGATGCTACGTGTGTGGTGGGATTGGAAGTGCATTATTCATTATGAGCTTTTACCGTTGAGCAAAATCAATAATTTGTCAAAACTACTTGTTGTAATTTTTGATATGATATATATGATGAAAAATTATCTTGAATTTGTTTATTTAATATGTAAAAACTTTCTGTTTAATTAAATTGTTTACAATAAATTGAATTTTTTATATCAAAATGGGAGCATTTGAATATTTGATAAAAACATATATTTAGAGTTATTGAAATATTATTCAACTTCGCCATTACTTGAAAGGTACACTTTCAATGATTAATTTTTCAGTGATCAATGAATAATCATTCTATGGCCACTTAAAATTATAGAGCCAAAATTACCATGTTTAATTTGGTATGTGTGCAAGGCAGTAAAGGGCGCTGAAACTTTCGCTGCGAACCCACAGCACCTGCAAGCGGCGGCGCAGAATACGACGCACATACAAAGTTGACCGTGTCGACCCATGAACACAATTCCTTTGAGTCACTGCCATAAAAAGAAATAATCATTATTTATGGACATATTTATATTGACCTGTGTCATGGGCGTTAAAGGTTTAGCAGAATTGTTATGGACTTTATACAACTCGATTTATTATAATTATTAGTAAAAACTACAAACACAGTACTTTAAATTGATATGGCATTTTAAATGGCTAAATTCATTAATAATAATAAAGGCTTTATGAATAAATGTTAAAATATAAAATCCTACCTTGTTTGAAATAAATATTCAGCTTGATCTGCAGTTTGCAATCTAAACACATGTTGCTTTTTAGTGTAATCTGTAGCTTTTGTTGCTAAGGCATGATGTATCCTAAAATACAAACAAATTGATCAACTTTGAGAAACAATATTATCTAAAAATTTACACTTCATTTAACATCCAAAAAAAAGATTTATTTACTTTATTAAATGCAAACAAATTTAACATAATACAATGGAATGATAAAGAAGTATATGTAATCAAACACTGACCATCATTTGGTAATAACAAAATAGGATATAGTCACTACAATAAAATGAAAAAAATGCAACTAAAATACCTAATAGCGTTGTGTAAATTATCAGACAGTTGACTGCGACGGAAACCATGTTCATCTTTGTGTAGATACAAGACTAGATCGCGTAACGTGCAGTAGTACATTTTCCAGCCTCGTCGACCGAATGGTGCTATAAAAACATATTTATTTATTTAAAAAGTTGTTTTGAAAGATGGCTATTGTTTAATTTCAATACCTTGTATTTATTTTTATATGCAAAAGGGGCAGTTGATAAAATTTGTTTGTTGTATTCTCTGTTTCAGTATCACTGATCATGTGACAAGAGAAAAATGGGGTTCAAAAGAATGTGATGTTCACAGTTCGTCAAACAATTCTACTTTAATTAGAAAATCAATTGTACCTATATTTGATGAATGTTTCAAAATATCAACATTTGTACACTATTATTGATACCAATGAATCAGTTACAAGGAGAATCTAGTTTTAGTGAACTAATATTTACAAAGGGAAGTCAAAGAAAATGAGATAAAGGGGCAGGAAAGAGGTGCAAAATGATGAAATTTAGAGTAATACATCTCAAGAACGACCTCAAAGTAACTTGTTAATTTTCAGTTATAATTTTTATAAAATCACACATATTTTCAAGGAGGATAGGCAAAGATCATAGCTTTTTATATGGCATGATCTTTG
Source organism: Eumeta japonica (assembly GCA_005406025.1). Classification (NCBI taxonomy): domain Eukaryota; kingdom Metazoa; phylum Arthropoda; class Insecta; order Lepidoptera; family Psychidae; genus Eumeta; species Eumeta japonica. The sequence continues at coordinate 61,142 of BGZK01000871.1, forward strand.
CATTAAAGTTTTTTGTAAATAAAATAGTTTCGTTCTGTTTAACACTATATAATTGTGTTTTACCACTGACCCTAATAAACAAATAAAAAAAATATCCAAAAAGAATTTTAAGCATAAAAGCAAAGATTGGGGTTCAAGGAGCCTGCATGTAAAATATTTTTATATGACTTTTATAACTTGTACTTTTAGAACCTTGAGATTTTTCATCTTACTTTTTGAAAATTTTGTATCTTACAAGTGTATTAAATTCTATAAAACAAAGTTTGCAATGCCCGATTCCACGTGAATGACAACTGTGGTTAAAAGCGAGTAAAATAAGCTAATATGTAGATATACTTTTCTTGGCATTAGCATCATAACAGCACTTGCGCATGACATAACCCTTCTTGTATTCCACAGCACGACTCTGATCGGGTACGTCCAGAAAAGGGTTAGAGCCGACAGGGGCACGCTCGCCTGTGCCTGTATCTGCTCCTTCAACTGCAGCTGCTGCATTCTCCGAATCACTATAATTATCAATCGATAATTAAAAGATATTTTAAGAATTCTAATTTATTTCACAAACGCATAAGATATATTACAAATAGAACCCTGTAATTGGTTAAAATTATAGTAATGTAAACAAATTTTGATGTCAATTAACTATGGGTAATGGAATTGGTAATTCTGGTGGTGACTCAAAATGTATGCCTTCTCTCACGCTATAAGTAAGATTGGCACAAAGTATTCTAAATCTATGCAATCTATCTAGAAATATAAGTAATTTAACTGGGTAAAGTCTTGAGCTTCTAGCAATGTGAAGGTAAATACGGTATGAACCATTTGGTTCAATGTCTCAAAGACTTAGTTTACATTTAACTCTCATCTGGATATTTTAAATGCAAACTCAGTAGGCATAAGACTATTTTTAGATAAAATGGCCACAATATATTTACATAAAACTCAGTTTTAATTTTTAATAATGACCAGATTATGTCTTAATACCAGGTAAGCGACAAAATGTCATACAAATACATTCCATATTTTTTATATACTGACAGCGCCCACTGCAGAGGCCTCGTTCTGATCGCATGGTATAGTTGCTTGAGCGTCTCTCGAGGGAAGTTCTCGCCATCATTGAGTTCAGCAAGGTTGTCTATGAACTCGGGACACGTCATGCGCCTAAACCCGCTGCCAGCGCCACAACCGTGCAGGTCCGTGTTCAGTAACATTATTGCGCATGTTAGCGTGTGCACAGCATCTATAAATTATAAAGAAAATTAAAAGTACAATTTTATTTAACTTATGGATGAAGATAAATTTTTTTTTACAATACTCATTTATTGGAATGAATTGACTGAAACTATCCCATCCAAAAATATCAAGTCAAAACATTGCCTTTATCAATACTGAAAATTAATAATTCACTAGCAAAAAGTTAAACATTTAATGGGTTACAATTTGTCATATGCCTTTTTAGGGCCTACAATGATCATGCTACCTCTAAGATCTGCTTTGAAAATATTTACTAAAATATTGAATAACACCAGAAACTTATTACTAATAATTTAAAATCAGATCACAGTGGTCAATTAGTCTCTTTTCACATATCACTTAAAACTGATGAAAAAAATTATGTGTGAGCAAATCATGGGCTGTATTCAACATAAACGTAGGTGAAGAGAGCTGGGTTACACTTTGAACCTGAAAGAAAAAGTCAAGCAGTAGAATAGATTTTTCTCTTTGAAGATTTGCCAATGAAAGTCACTTCTTTTTTCGGCAAGTCAGGTCCTTTTAATATAGTACGGATATTATGCAGGAAAACTAAAGGACTGTAACTATAAGTTGGAACGGCATTTTGTGCTTGCCCAGGATGTTTGAAAAAAGTCATGAAGAGCTTCCTCGTAACAATGCCGTCTTACACCATGATAAAGCATCAACACATTCCGCTAAGGTAATGCATGAGTTTTTGAAAGCCTCAAATGTAGAAATAATGACGCATCCGTCATACAGACTGAATCTAGCACCTTTTATTTCTTTTTATATTCGAAAATTAAAAATAAGCTTAAAGGTATACAATTTACAAGTCTCAAATCAGCAGTGAACGAGTTCCAAAAGGTTATTGAAGACATTCCTAAGGAAGACTGGGCCAAAAGTGAGGATATTTACTTTGAAAAACATGTAGATATATTATGAACATAATATGTGGTCTAATTAATGAAAATCCAGAGATTTTTAGTAGTGTCTACATATTTAATTGTATATTTAAATTTTAAAAGTAAGCTAGTTTTTATTGAGGAAAAACTGCCTTACAAATATAAAACAGACAAATATTAATTCTTCAATGATGTCATATTTCAAGTATTATCTAAACTTTGAAATAAAGATATATTTTAATTTGAAATTTGGATACTCCGATAATTAATTGTTTGACGTTGATCAGTCACTGACGATGTCAGGGTATTGGCATCATTCAATCAAAAATAACATTTGATTCTATAAATAATTACAAATGTGTGAATACTTTCCTCAGGTTTTGATTGAAAGCGTGGCTTCAGGTCAAAATTGGATTGATGCAGATTTTCATCTTAGGTGCTTATGCTCCAAATATGTCCAAGCGAACCGAAGAGAAGAACATTTAAATTGATATAAGAGACATTGTAGCTAAATGTGATAAAAATAAGAGAATTTTAATGTTAGGTGATTTTAATTGTTGGGTTTAAATATAGCGCGATAAAGTTCTCTGAAAAAGGAAATGGAGAAGTAAATGATAATGGCAATTGCCTTCTCTTAATATGTCAAGAGTCCAACTTAAGTGTGACAAGTTCTATATTATAGCATGGAATTTTTAAATGAGGATGATCGATTGAGAATTAAAATTGAGGACACAGGAATGTACTGACATTAATATTGACACCGATAATTTCTTAGTGGTCTGCCAATTGAAAGTTTTATGTTAGCGTTGAAGACATCAAGTGAGAATGCTCACTAAGGAGCTAAAACTAGGAAAAATTGGTAAGCTTCAGCAATCAAATGCGAAAAATGAGCGTGTAGAACGGTCAAAGGACAATTTGTGGAAGATAATGAAATCTGCATTTGTAGATGATGCGAAAAATGTATGTGGAATGAATAAGAGGTTAAATTATAAAAAGAAAGATAAAGATTGGTGAAATTACTTAGTAAGAGAAATAGTGAGAAAAAGAAAGCATAGCTATTTGTAAAGGCCAACCACAAACTACAAAGAATAATAAAGTAAAATAAGTTGAAATACCATACAAAGTCGAGGATTAAGGAATGTGTGAGAAAATAAAATAAACGATACCTTAGACAGAACATTTTCTGCAATAATGTATAGATAAACAATCACTATTTTGCAAAATGTTGAAAAAGGACCACATTAGCTCTATACGCCATATGCGCGACCGAAATTATGCTTCGCTGCAATGTGCGTATAGAGTGATGCACGTAAGAAACGAAATAATTATGTCCTCATTTCACAGAAACCATTAAAGTAAAAAACAACAGCTTACTTCCTTTACTAAACACCCTTCTTTTTCTTACATGTTTAATTTATATTTATATCGGATAATATAGGCTCACTTTATAAAGCACTGTACTCTATTCATCATTTGTGTGAACCCACTTGATATTTATAGTTTTTTATTAAATACTTTAACTTTTGATATTTTCCATAAAAATGATGAATTCTAACACACTGTCATTTGATAGATAAGTGAAAGTTATGAAACTAAAAGTATTTTTATTCCTTACACTATTCCAGATAAAGGTCCTTAATCATAATGGTATTAAAGAATTACCTTGTGAGTTGAAAGTGCCCGGGTTACATTCAAGATATCTTCGAGAGAAATGGACGAGAACTCTTTCGCGTTCCTGTGTTTCGCCGCTGAGCGCGAATCGCGAGAGGAAGTCTCTAAGCGCTGTATCTAAGGTTGCGCCAGCAAATTCGAAGTGTTTAACGTATTCCTCGGCGACTGCACGCGAAAATTCGTTACTGGAAATAATAATATGTCACTAGAGCACTACATTAATATTTTTTTATGAAAATAATAATTTGTATTGATTGCATTAAATAAAAGTTTTAAGAAGTAACAATAGTATTATTGCTGCATACATATCAAATTTTTTGTTACTTTCACTATTATGATTAATATTATAAATAAGTCATTTACAACTTCAGAAACAGTTAATGAACAGATGGGCTATCAAAATTATCTGATTTTAGTGAATGAAGTACTAACATGAGAAGATGATTTAAAATATGGTTCACAAAATCATGTAAAAATTATCACAATATATGAATAACTTACTTTTTGCTTAAATGTCTTGATACATCAGATTTTTTAAAACCGTCTAAATGGTAGAGACGTTTCGCAAGTCTTTCTGCTGAAGGAATGTCTACAGCTTTGGGACTATAGTGGAAAGAGTGCAGAGAGTCGCCATCAGAACCTTCGTCGGATCCAGGATCATCATTACTGGTTAATTCCTTAAAATAAACATACAGATTGGATCATTTAGATAGGCAACTTTATTAATAGTATAATATATATAATGCAAGTATGTATATATATAATTTCATAATAAAATTAAACACCATTTGTTCTATGTCCCAGGGAGTATGTTAAGCTGTCACAATGGTCATTAGCAGTTTCTAACCTGCACTAAACCAGTGAGGTGGGATTAAGGTCCAAGAGTGTCAATTTGAAATAAAAAGATTGTATGGTGTGATAGGACTCAGATTGGAGACTTGAAATTGGAACTTGAATTGGAGATTATCTTTTTATTTATACATGATATACTCAAAGTATTGTTAAAAGTCTATGTTTGTTCAGCGTAATTTTAAAAACTTGTAATGAAACATAAAATAACATATAAAATATATAATAGCACTCTATGCTTATTTCACATTAAATTTTTACCTGATACCCCTGATTTTCAGGATGATTATTGTTATTATTGTTGTTATTATGGCCATTCTCTTTGCCATTCTGTGGTCCCGTAAAAGAGCTACTCTTAACTAAAGGTACTTCTTGGTTATTCTGTTTATCTGGTCCTTTAACTTGTATTACTATTCTATAGTCGTTGTTGTGTTCGCCGTTGAGCGTGACGTCGCTGCCGTGCCCATTCGAATACGTCGAATTCGATTTGATTCGTTTGTGACACGGCTCGGAAGCTAATATCGTTGAATCGGAGTCGCTTGGATCGGAGAGCTCCATGCGTGGGCACTCGCGACCCGTTTCGAACATGTCGTCTTGGTCTTGATAGTCTGGACTAGATATGTTTGATATAGCCTCTGATAGACTCATGTCTCCTGAAACAGTATAAAAATCGTATTACGCACAGCCCTGTATGTTTCTATTGTATACCATAAAAGCATAGATATTTACATCGTTCCAGGTCATAAAAGACTCATTCTAAAAAAACTATAGAATATTTCGAAATCGACAGAACACCCTCCGGAAAAAATGTGAAGATTTTGCGACACTTCTTGTCAAATTTAGAGTACATTACAAGAAGATGTTGTGTGGACCTTCAATATAAATATCTATATTATCACGATGCAGAGAAATGTTTAATGTTGCAAATGGAAAAATAATGAACAAATACATTGCTTAATAGTATTTGACTAAACTGGGAAATCATTGGAAAGACATTAATGTCAAGGCACATGGGACACAGGAATAGTATAGTTTCACATGATCCTTTTATCCAATTTTACAAGATTTACCTTCTGCTATAACTAATTTTATTGTTGGGCATTTCTTAGCTTTTGTAACAAATTTAGTTTTTTAGGACACAATATTATTATGCAAGTTACAATATATAAATTTTCCACTGAATTTATGGCCATAAATTATCTATAATTGCCATTTAGTTATGGTGTATTCAAAAATATTTCAGCAACAATAGAAGTTGTTATTCTCATTCCACAACGGAGTTCATATGTAAAATTCTCAATTCCAAGAGAATATGTCTAATGGATGAAATAATAAGTCGTAAATGACAATAAAATTTGGATAGGATGATAATAAATGTCAGAAATAAAGTAGAAAAGTATTCCAAGAAATTGAAACTATTGGAAATGAAAGTGGAGCCAATCAAAGTCACATGGTTTGATAGTATCTATTATTGTGTACAAAAATAAAAACAAAAAAAAAAGTTTTATTCGTGTTCACTGTTATGCTACTTTTAATAAAATAAGAAAAAATTTCTATACAATATTTTTATTAATTCGTTCATTATCATTCAAATTTTAATGAATCCTGATATATTGTAGATGTTAAACTTAGACAATCTTCATACATTTAGCGAATGTATTTTACAAGAAATATTAAAAGAACTTCTCTTTTGAATATTTAATTTCCATGTTGAATGTATTGGGATTTTCTAATTAACCTGTCGCCTTTCACTCATCATGTACATGATTTAAAGATAGTGGAGGGTACATGTTTTCTTTGTAAGAAAAATGAGTCAACTATTGGTTGAATATTTTTTTTTCTATGAAATAGAAAATGGGTGTGGTAGTGAATCAACATTGTAGTCTCTGTTAATCCTCATTTCTATAACTACAATGTTGTGGAAACTTGATAACATTTATTGACATTTGCTTGTCAGACGATGCCCATTGTAGATATTTATATTCTAAATACATTATAAAATATATGAAATAAGGATAAATGAATCATAATAGTGTATCATACATCCTGAACTGCTCAAGTCTTTTACATTTTATTAAACACCATGCATTTTTGTCCTTTTATATTTTATGCTCAGATTGTTAAATCATTACGCTGCAAACTACCCAAATCAGACAAATATTTATCTATGAAAAAACAATGGTTATCAATTCTGCAGCAATGATTTATGTGATTCTTGCAATTTTTAAATGTACAGGTGACCGTTCTAATACAAAATACAGCTGTTCACTACAAGGCGTGGCCAAAAAACTAGCACTAATTACACGAAATAAAATTTTAAAATCTGATATGTTTTAAGTGCTGACTTCATAACATACAGCTTGATGAGTACAAAATGATAAATATGTCACACCGTTGAGTCTGTGGTGTTGGTGTGCGGGGTGAGCGTGCGCGAAAGGAGCACGGTGGGTGGGCGTGGCCCGAGATGACATCACTGACGACGACACCGAAGTCGGAGACGCAGGCGATGACGATCTGCATAACACATTTTTATAATAAAAAATAATTTTAATTAAAAAAAATCAACCCTTTAAAATAAATTTTACATTTAATACTTTATAGTTATAAAACTTCCCTTAGTGACTCTAAGCCAAGAGATAAGCAATCATGTAGAACTATGTAAAAATTATATACTTACTAAAACATTATGTTAAATGTCATTTCTTGCATTATTATTATTTAGCTTTAAATACTGCCCACAAAAAAAAGATATTTGCTGTTTTAATACTAAATATCCACCCCAGTAATTTATTAACCATTTTTTTTTAAATATCAAATTAACATGGTAATTTGTTAGTGCTTCTTTATCCTCACAAATTCAAGCAATAAAAGTTTTGAGTCCTGAACAAAACGTCAAAATGACGTAGACGATAGTTCTAGGGGTGGAGAGGCAGGCTGGCGGTAGCGCCGCTGGACTAAAGGATTAAAGGCGTTTGCACATGTGTGGTATTTCAATCGTAAGACTAACACCACCGAGTAGCAGCAATCGTAGTTACGATGTACGCGCAACAGCGTTGGCCGAGCGTGTATAGCATAATTAGTAACCATTGACATGTCACATGGTAACATTTACATTATTCTTCAATCTCTTAAAAAAATTGTTACATCCTGATTATCAACTTAATTCCTCTTAAATATAATACTATATCACATAAATAATGGGTCCCTAAGGGAAGTTATTAACACATGCTCTTCCACTATGAAATCTAATACAACAAATTGGATTATGACCCAAGAGGACTGATAAGTAATAACAAACATTTACATGTTTCATATGGCAAAACATCATCACCACCATCTGTGATATATGCAATAACAATAACAATATTGCAGATATAGTAATAATATTATGTGCACAAGTAATAATATATTTATCATTTCATGCGCACATCTGCAGCACAGTAAAAAATAATAGTGATGATGTGCTGGCTGGTGAGTCATGACTCCCACTGGGTTCAGTCTTTGTCCTACTATTGTAACCGAATTAGAGTCAGTTCTGAGTGAACCTCGTATGTGTGATTCCCCAACTCGACAGCTGAATCCGACCTTTGTTGTTGAGTAATGTAATAGATGCATACAATACCACTTATTATATTTATAATTTACAAGTTCCGCCAATACAAAGATTTAATTCCCTATTTAAAAAGTATGCATTAGTTGTACACACATAAAAAGTAAAACTTCTATAAGATATATATAATTTCTATTTTATTTGATGTTTAAACTAATTATTTCACATTGAGAATTATTTTCCTTTTTGAGTAAGTGCTACTTTGTTGGAGGAATAGGTACAAATAATATAATCTATTTTATTATTACTTCAACTTTGTTTTTTTAATGATAGAATTATTATTATACACTTTTGACATCAAATGTCTATGGTAATTAAAACAAGAAATACATGTTTTATATTCAACATAATCTAGGAGCTTCATAATGGGAAAACGGGTAAATGTAACGGCAAACATTAGTTTTTATTTTAATACCGTGCTAAATCTTCTCCCTACATGCTTAAAGAAGTTTGACTTCAAAAATGAATTTTATAGTATTTATAAAATCTATTAAGAGTAACTGTAAAAAAACACCTATTTGGAAAAAATAAATATAAGTTAGTTTGTTAAATAATGTTCTTACCGTTGCGACATGCCGTCAGAAAGCGAAGTTGAATTAGAAGTGCCTCCAGAACCGTTGCACTGTGTCCTTTCTGACGCACAAGAGACTGGTGCATTGTATGTCCATACGATTCTAAAAGATACAATTTTCTGTTATTTCATAAAATCAACATGTAAAACATAAAACAAATCACAAAACGAAGGCTACTCTAAAATTTATAAGATATTAAAAAATTGTAGGTTAGATATAATTAATACATTTTTGTAAACCAATTTTCTATAAATCAAATTGAGGTTGATCTCTTGTTCTGAAAGTAAAGATATAAAATTACAATACTTTTTTTTGAATTAAGATTACACAATAATCACACACTGCAAAATCTGGTAAGATGAATTTCAAATAAGCCCTATTATGTGTATCAGGTAGCTGTGACAGTTTTCAGTGTTTTTGGTTTAAAATATTGTAAATGTTTTCATAACATATTGTTTTTATCATGACAGTTGACATCGGATCAATACCTAGTTGGATTAATACCACATTTCAAGTAAAAGCCTAGAAAGATGTTATACAAACTTTGCTACCCCTTTTCTTTCTTAGGAGCTAAATTTCGAGACATCCCTTCTGATATGATATTGTACAATCTAAAGTAAATATCCTTTCCAAATTTCAAATTTCGTCCTAAACGGTTTGGGCTGAGCGATAGTGACTCTGGATACATTATTCAGTTGTATAAATTCAAAAAACTAAACAAGAAACGATAACAAATAAAACAAACAACACTTGTAGTTTAGTTCATTCATATTACACCCATGCTCTACTGTAAAATTATAAGACCACTGGACCAACCTGTCTTTTTCGGTGTCCGTTTCGGAGCGCGGTGTAGCAGAGTCCGGTCGAGCGTCGAGTAGTGTATTCAGTGACGACGTGATATCTTCCTCCAATTCTGCTCCTACGGCGCTCAACGACGACTCCTTCTGGAACTTAGCACTCTACTGACGGTCACCGCTTGTATTACCTCGTTACTATCTTGGATGACCGATACATAGACACTGACAGCTGCCATTATTTATTAAAGGTAAAGGTGATTTAAAAAAATACATTTTAAAAGCAATGTTTAAAAATTTAATATAGTAGCGATTTGAATCAGTAACATTCCAAATACTATGATTTTTGATTGACAATATTCAATCTCTGAGAGTCTTGAGAGACAGAGAAATACAATCTTGGTAAAATGTAAAGAAAAATATTGATAATGGCATCTTAAGATGAGGATATTGTAAAATAAATGAAACTATAGATACTTCTAAAATTTAAAAAATCTATACGTTTACTAGGCAGTTTAAATTAGAACGTACAAGTACCTGTAAGTGATCCTCTGAGCGCGACGTCCGCACGGTGTGCGGGATTCGTGCCGCCACTTCGGCACCGCCTCCGGTCCCTGCACCAGCCGACACGCACGTGCCCGCTGGGGACGCTGGTTGAGAATTAAACCTACAATTTGCAACTTTATTTGTAACTAATTGGACAAATACCTGAAAAAATAATATTTTGCTAATGAAGCGATGTTTGAGAGATCATCAAAATGATTCATTCAAATGACATTACAAAATTGACACCATTTATAGTGACGACACATCCCTATTTAGGTCCGAAGGTTAAAAAAAATGAAAAGTAAATACTAAGAGAAACAAGGCGTATATTAAGTTATACTGCAATACGAAAATGGATCACTAGAACACTTTTAACTGGTCATACTTAATTATGAATGCAACAATCATCAAAACGACACTAACTTTGTTAGCACTCGAATTCCGATACACATATAAATAAACAAAGTCATTAAAAAATTATAAAAGCAAACATATAAACATATCCGACACGACGTAAACAAACTACATCTGCCAGAATCTAGAAAATACAAAGCAATCAAACCGTACAAATACGCTCACGCATTTAGCGATAAGCAATCGAGCCACGAGATAAGCAATCGGGATACTATTCTATTATTTTCTAATAGAGGATGTTGTAACAAAATAGACTAATTAATCATTCAAAGAGTCGACCACGTGATATCGAAAACGGGGGCTCTTATGACGGTAAGCTCGCCAATCAATGCCGACAGTCTTTCAGGCTTAACGAATAGCGGCTCCCTTTACGGCACGGCCCAGAATCGGTAGTGCAAAATAGCATTGTTGGCTCGACAGTAGGGCTTCCGATCAATGACAAATTTTTAACCCGGGCCGTATAGATTTTATTCGTTTAAAATCAAAACATTTAATTCATCGCACTTTGAAAGACGAATACGAAAGGTGCAGCAAAATACATATAAACGTATCAGAATGCTAATGCACCCTGCACACACGCATTGAGTCTAAATCTTCCTTGCACCTGAACCACTAGCAGCAATAGTACCTACACGTGTCATTGCATCTCGAAAGAAAATTTAGCATCTCTACATTTATTTTTGTTATTTAATAACCAAACTAAGTAGCGGCTTATACAAATCACCTATAGTATAATTTTCATTAATATATATCTTATAGTTTTTGAGTGAAATGCCTGTAACATACAGACGGATGGACAAAAATGACGAAATAATAAGGGTTCCGTTTTTGCCATTTTGGCTCGGAATCCTAAAAAGAATAATGATATTCCTCATACTAAATCTATGTTTTATATATATATATATATATATATATATATATCTCATAATAAGCATATCGTGAGAAGCTTGGAATTTTATTTTATTTTCATGACAAATTTCAACATATGTTAAAAATAATAATTTCATTGCCAAGTTCTTTAAGAGGTCGTAAATATATAGGCAGCATAAGCAAAATAAATAAAAACATCAAAATAGCCCTCTGCCAATAAACAAATAAAAAGCTTTGTATCAAAGGAAATGTGAGTGTGAGTTGTTTTCGAAATTTCGAATTTAATTAGTCAAATTCTTTCTAAAATTAATATTTATGATTTGACACTACTAACAACTACAACTCTAACTACAGATGACAGTATTAAATTGTTAGATATTTCTGGTACTTAAGGACTGCATATAAAAAAATATGGAATTGGGGCGACGAGTTTAAATTTTCTACAAGTTAAGAAGTTAAAGTACCATCAAGTGAAATTCGCTCTAGTAGTTTGAATGAAAAGTTGAATATATTTAATACATATTTTAGTATTTAACTTTATATTTCAATCGCTACACCGCAATTGAGTTAAAACAAAATACCATCTCCATATGTGAAGTACAGAGTCTATGGAACCCATGCGATGAGTTTACAGCCTATTAACAAATCGTTTCGAATGATCTCTTCAATTTCTTCCTAAATACGGTTAAATTTCAAACTAAAGATGAGCATATCAATGGTAAGTAATACTTTACACTTTAGCATGTTCAGCTGAAAGACCCGTGTCTGGCGAGGAATTGTGTCGCTGTGCTAGCTCGGGTCGACCCGCCGCTCGGCTTTCGCTTGGAGACGCTGGCGTCGAATTATATCTAAAATGACAAAGAGAAATATATATACATACACAAATTGTTCGTATCAATTTTTAGGTAAGTTTAATAAGGCTTTCATGAACGGTTATTGACAATAAAAATCAGATATGTAAATTCATGTGTCATATATTGATATGACCTGTGAATTTACAGCCACAAGAATTCATTGTGCGATGATATTAAAAGTTGGATGTCGACTATGGATATACAATAATAAAAACTAGCCAAAAATATGTTGGAACATGCTCATTATAGGGTTTTGAGGCCATTATTAAAAAAAATGCATTACACATGAAAAAAGTACGTTGTTACACTTTATCCACGTTTCCCGCACAGAATAGTTATAAGCACTTTAGTCGCCTATTATTAGAAAAACAAGTAGGTATGCCGATTATTACTATAAAACTAGTGGCACTTACGTCCTTTTGTTGAGAAGCGCAGTTTTTCAGCAATAACTCAAAAACAGTATATCCGATCAAGTTCAAAATAATTTTCCTTGGAGTATTTATTAAACATTACCTTGGTTTTTTTTTTTTCATATTTTTTGAACATACGGTTTATAAAATAAAGTGAGAAGTCACAATTTATGCAACTTTAGGAGTGATTATTTCGGAAATTGTTCACGTAATAAGAAAATTTGCTTAGAAACCTTAAAAAGTTTTTAGAAGAACTATCGAAATACATGCCATTTGTTCATGTTTGCTAAAAAATTTTTTTTCAGTTTCTGTTATAAGTGTGAGTGCCCTCCCTAGAAATATTAATTTTTATTATGTAACTACCAAACTAAGTAGTGGCTTATACAAGACACCTACACTATAAATTTCATCAATATGTGTCTTGTAGTTTTTGAATAAAATGCCTGTGACATACGGTATGACGGACGGACGAACATGACGAAACTATAAGGATTCCGTTTTTGCCTTTTGGCTCGGAACCCTAAAAAGTAGTTATATAAAATTAAAACAAATCAATTCTTAATTTACAAATACAAATGTATAATTTTCATCTTGTAAAGTAATTCTATAGTATTTTCTAATATGGAGATTTGTTAAGTACTTTAAAACCTTAAAAATATATTTTTTTTTAATATATCAAATAATTCTATTCAACACAAGTGATTAATTGTTATTGTTTTATTATTGAAGAGTAGAGATAGTAGCATTGTTTCCCAGTTTAAGAATTTCTTATTACACCACCATTCAGGGTACAATTTCTCAATCTCTTATGTGGCGATAGATACAGATCACTTCGCCCACTAAGAAAAAGAGGGATATGACGGCAAATAATCTATCTATTCCCATTGAAACAAATAAATTATCATACTAAACACTGTACTCCTATTATGGATCAATAATCTTCCGCTTGTCGAAAAATTGTCTCCTGCGTAGATATAAATAGCATAATTTAATTTTTCAGTGAACTAGTAAATGTAAATTTTAAAATACAGAGCGAACGATCGTCAATATATGCGGCTACATCTAGAGCCGAGGGCTTAATATTCTTTTCGAGATAGAGAACAAAAAGTTTACTTTAGGGAGCAAAACCTTTAAGTTGCAAAACTTATTGGTCAATTCTCCTATGTCAGGGATCGAGCCCATTTCTTTCTGATTCGAAATTAATATGCTGATCATTTACTTATATCATGTAATTATATATTTAGTATGTATAAATTTATTATTTATATCATATTAGAAGTCACGGGCTTTGTAGACATCTTCAATTTATATCAATGATTATCTTAAAAAATTGGAATTGTTGGAGAATAAATGTCGGAAAAGTAATTGTTCACGTAAAAAAGAACATATATTTTTTTTTCGAAAATTGATATAATTCATTTTCTTTTTTGAGGGTCCGCCGAATTCACATCAACGACCCGAGGTTGTAAGCGAAAAATCTCTTGGAAATTTACGCACTTTTTTTATATACATACAAAATGAATTTACATTATATCTATGATAATGCGTTCTGTGTGTGGGCGCATGGTGGTTGTGATGCGGATGCTCCACTCGCGAGAGGTTCAGCATGAGGTCACCGGTCATCATGTAGGCTTCGAACTTGGGCTGATTCGCGCGCGGCCGCCTGTCCCCCGCGCCCACGCGCTCCAATCCCGTGCCGTTCGTGGATATGAGAGCTTCACAACTGTCCCCTGATAGAACGGCTGAGCCGTTACTCGAAGAATTACTCGTAGAATTGCTGGAAGGCGGCGATGAAACTGACCTACATGACAATTAGAATGAAAGAGTATGCATTTAATCGAGTAAACAATAGAAATTTAATCACACATCTGATAGAAACAAAGATAACGTAAAGTAAATTGTAAACAATGAATTGGCTCTTAAACCGGCACTGTACAACGATTCCTTTAAGTTGCCAACAGTGTTTAAATTACATGAGAAAATTAATCTTTAAGTAACAAACAATAAACATAAAACTTCCTTTAATTAATAATATTTACGAACAAAAGCATATCACGTGTAGTGTGAAGAATGTGAACAGGCCAATACTTGTCCATATATATACATAAGATATATGACGATTGTAAATAGTAGTACAGTTCTTTGTCTGTAAAAAATCGACAACCTAAACAATAAGTAGAATAATACATTTACCTTAAGATAACATTATTTTATCTGATGCTATTCGCAGTTAGATTAGGTAACTATTAAAGTGAATATGAACTTTGACTTATATATCATATACTTAATTTATACATCATACATAAACCAAAAATGGACTTTTAGAAAAATCCTTGAGAAAAAATAAAATTTCTTTGAAAATCCTTTATTTTGAAGTCATGAATATAAAATTTTAAATAAGGTTTCCGATTAAAATGAGAATGACGTGTTTGAACATTTTTGTACCTTTATTATGGCAACAAACAGTTATTTACAATTTTTAGTTATTGGAAATTAAACTTTTCTCTTTGAATTCTAAACGTTAATAAGTTTTTTATTTATTTTTCGGCACTATATGACTTTTTAATTATATATACATGGAAAAACAAAAAAACTCATACACAAAAATTATATTTTTTATAAAATTAGCTCTTAATAAAAATTTGAGGTGGATTGTATATAGAAATCTAACATTTTGAAGTTAATAAGGCATAAATAGTTATACTTACATTTTCAGTTAAAGATTTCAGTATTTAAAATAAAACTATGGTTAAGGGATTAAAATCTGAAATAAATACTTATCTGGGTTAAGATCGAAAGCGGAATTGATCGGGGCGAAGATCAAGATTTGGATGGGAAATGTGATTTATATTGAGATAAGAATCGAAATCACGCTCTTGTATTAGGCGATTTGTATGGAGATCGAATATAATTTGTTCTACACTCACGCGGACAAAATCGCAAACAACAACTAGTTAACCCGAAAATGCCGCAGCGATTTGTGATATAGCATAATGATGCTATAAAACAAATTAATGTAATTTTTTTTAATAAAAACAAGTAAGCATATATATTATGAATAGTATATACACACCAGTTATATCGTCGAACTTCAATGAGAAGGTATTAATCATTAATTTTACATACTAAGTGGTAATTTTTAAATTACATGAGCTCAGAATGGAGGGATCTGGAAAAATTTTATTTTTTGGGTCCGATCAAAAACTTCATGTCAGTTTTGAAATTCGCAGTATATGCTATTATTACATTTTATATTATTACCTACACGCAGTGTTCATTAATGTGAACGTGTTGCATAAATTGGATTACCTAAAAAGTATGGGGGCAATCTCCCGTGGTATGTACTTATATCCGTGTTGAGAACGAAAACAACCGAATGCGAGAGGGTGCAGCGCCCCACCCAATTTATTCGACCACGAACATCTGGTCACGAGGTAAGCGCTTATCGATGAGCGGAAATCTAACGTGCACAAACATGCGTTCCAATCTATTTGGAGGGTAATCATTTTTTGTACAGTAAAAATGGCTCTTTTACAATTTCCAAAAACAATTAATAGGAAACAATTGCTATGTAAGGCTTCACTTGTATTTGAAAGAGAAAATTTTGCAATTTTAACGTCAAAAAAGGGCGGGTTCAATATTTAGAGATGTTTTTAATACATTCCCAAATTATTAATTATACGAAATACGTTTTTTGATTTCAATAATGTAAACCAAGGGCACTTAATACAGTTATAAAGCGGACATTGGCAATATTTTACTATACAATATCATATTAATACAAAAACTTTGAACTTGAGCAAACTGCAGTCAAGTTACACTTAGACAATTAACGTTTGGTGAAAATGACAAATTGTTAATTATAGTTTTGTCCGCTTTAGTACAATACTAACGTTTAAATCTCTTTAAGATTAAACTGTATGTAATTAAGGTAAATCCTGAAGTGGTAAAACATATTTTTCTTTAACATTAATAGGACATACCGTTTAGCAGAAAACTAGAAAAAAACATGTTTATATTAAGAAAATCATCATCGTAGCTTGCTTTTGCACGGAATTTGTGTTATTTCTTTAAAATGTCATGTCAGCTGATTTAGGTTATTTATATCAGCTTGTACGAAGGCCGATATTTATGTGTCCGCAATATCAAAAAGAAACAAAAATATATAATTTAATATGGTTTTATTGCTTTTCAAAATATTCGCCATGATGATTGATGCTCTTTTGCATATGTTGAAACCAATTTTATAGCACTTTTTCCATTCTGATTGAAGTATCTCCAAAAAGTGCATTTTGAACGCATCAACGACCTCTTCGCGGCTCGAAAGATGTAGACCACGTAATTTATTCTTTACGCTTGGAATTAAATAGAAATCGTTGGGTGCCAAAAAGGGGCTGTGCGATGGATAACCCGTCAATTCGATCTTTTGATCTTCCAAAAACCGAGTTCTTTCGGCCGACGTGTGACAGCTAGCATTGTCATGACGAAGAATGATTCTGCGTTGTCGGTTGTTCTTTCTTATTTCTTTAGACTTCTGGCAAACAAATGGTCGTGTACCAATCTGAATTGATCGTTTTACGATTCTCTAGTGGCACTGTAACCACAATTATACCAAAAAACAGACAACCATTTGCTTCAAAGTGCTTTTGGCACGAAACTCTTCTATTGGGTTCGGCTCATCTTAGAACATCCACACTGTTGACTGTTGTTTAGTTTCGGGGTCATACCCATAGATCCAAAATTCATCACCTGTGTAGAAATTGATATTATAAACAGCTTTTGGCGCAACATGATTGTATTTTTTTATCATTTTATTGCACCAATCGACACGAGCCTGTTTTTGATCAATACTAAAGTTGTACGGAATCCAACGCAAATAATTTTTTTAGCCACCAAATTTTCGTGTAATATCTCAAGTATGCTCGTTGTACTTATGCCCATGGGCGCCTTTATCTCGCGATATCTAACATGACGATCTTGCATTATTAGTTCCTGTATAGCATCGATATATTGTGGTACAACAACCGATTTAGAACGACCTTCCTTAAATTTGTCCATGAGTATAGACTGCTCTCGATTAAACTCACTAAACCAGTGATACATAATGGTGTTGGATGATGCTTCATCCCCAAAAGTCGAAGTGAGTTGATCGATGCACTGTTTTTGAGTTAACCCACGCCGAAAATCGTAATAAATCATTGTAGGAAAATTTTAAATCCATGGTACTAAAGACACGCAACTTTCAAAATGACGCCACATAAAACAATTGACAGTTACATGAAACAGACTGTATTCAACAACCAAGGAGTTCCATTTTTAAATGTTGCAATCACTTTTTAAATATTGTTCTGCTTGTGGCCAGTTCCGGATACATAAATAGCAGCCCTCGTATTTATTGAAATTTCGGAATACACTCACTTTTTTTAATGAAATATTTCTGAAATAGTCACCAGCGCCAACGGGAAATTCGAGATCCGAATTGATTTTTCACTTTCTCTTTTTAAAAGTAAGACTGTCGGGCCAACTATATATAAGTGATATAAATAAAATTGAAGTGTCTGTCTGTAATTTCAAAATAATTGTATGTTTTTAAATTATTAAGATCTTAGTAGTGCCCAAATGTTTTTTAAGAATTTATTTGTGTATCTGTTCGTTTGAGCTATCTCTGAAACGGTTACACCGAGTTTGATAAGACTCACTGGAAGATAAAGAAGCTTATTGGGCTACACATAAGGTAAATTTATCTCGGAAATATTTTGGATCCGTGCCTAATAAATTAATAAGTAGTAACCAAATTCAATATTTACATTTATAAATATGTATATAAAATGTGAAACACTAAATCAAAAGAACGTCAAATGATGAAAGTTGTGACATAAGCGGGCCTGGCATATCTTTAGCTGCCACCGACTCCAAAAACAACCGTTTGTTTTAATAGACTTTTGAAAGCAGTTTTATGCTTGTATTTCTCGACGTACTATTGCTTTAAAATATAAAAGATAATCCAGAAGATTATTTTAATTGATTTGTCCACTTTTATTCAAATACTCAGTTTTTAGTCTTTCATTAATGTTTTAATCTTAAAAAGTCTTAAGCACTTTTTTTATAAAAAAACATATTATGATAGATTTAAAGATTGTAATAATGTAATCATTTTAAACTCTTGCTTCGTCTGTTTCCGAGTCCGCCGCTACACCACTGTGTAAAACACTCCGTTTTCTCCGATACGCTGTCCACCTGGACGTTAAGCACGTCTTCATATCGCGTTTGTCTATGCTATGATGCGATGCAGCAGCAATGGAGCGGTCACTTTAGTTTGCTTCACTTGGCTCACATATTATCCTAAGTGCTCTCAGAAAACAATTAAAATAATAACAATTTTACATGAATACTACAAAGCTCTTAAAGTTTCCATTGCCCACTTTCTGATTTTATTGTTACGTTCTCGGCATCAAGTGTAATGAAAAGGGTTCATCAATTAGGTACTCAAACCCGATTAATTAACTCGTAACCCTTCAGGACGACCATTACTATTCACTTTTCGGCTCCATCGATCAGGGCCTCAAAGCCATTTAAGTACAATGAATAGGGCTCCAAAATATCAATTCAACCCACCTTCTGATTTCACTGTGTCACCTTAACAGTACTAATTTGTTACTTAGTCATCAAACCTACATAATATTTGTCAACTACAATTAGTATATAAACTAGGGGTTTAAAGTTTGTCGTCTTAGATTTCTTTACAAACTCAATTTACTGCATACGAGTCGATTTGATAAAAGCGTGTAAAAAATCGGCACCTGTCGTGGTTCCGTCGTCCGCCTGTTAGCCGCCGTTCGGCTGCCGCTGAAAGGTAGCGTCTCACGTTGGCTTTTATTTGCGGATCTGAAAAAAAAGAACTTTCGTATAAAAGTTCCTCAACATCGAATATAATGCCCTGAAAAAAAAAAACAATATAGATTTAAGGTGTTGTATAGCACGAATACGACCTGCACTTTTCCACAAATCAGTATGATTTTTTTTTAAACGGTTAAAGTTAATCACATTTAGAATTAATTTGGGTTAGAAAATCTGACATAAAATAAGTGATACTGTCATACTGGCGATCCTGCTCGTTTTGTCTGTTTACATGGGCGACGCCATACATACAATAGTAATAATCTAAAAAAATGAAGTTGTAATCCACATACGCCGAGCAAGCATTTCCAAGTCTGCAGCTGTACAACGAGCGAGTAACTCACCACGGTTGAGCCCGTATGGCTGGATTACGATTTACGACGTCAGTTCAACGCTGTGGATAAGTTTAATGACGTCCTTCATTTAATATATATAAATCTGATTTACGTAAATACAAAGAAACCATAACAGTAATTTTAGTCAGATTTCAATTCTAAAATCGTCCCTTGGAATTATTCTTTTGCAGTATAAAGATATGTGATGGAGGTGGGCCACCGGAATTTAACTCACTGGAGGAAATGTAACAGCGGAAGCTGTCACGTCTGCATTTTGTGAGTGTGGTATTTCATCGTTCGAGCCTTTCCTGCTGCAATTAAGTTTACCACAACATGGCTCCACTATTCTTATATAAATAATAATGTTACAATTTACCAATACAGGCGTTTCAATATTGACAAAAAACAAAAGGTAAACACTAAGAAAAACAGATGGTATATATTTAATTATACTGTGACACAAAAACGTAGAGTAGAATAACGAGAACATTTAACATCGCACTAAAAATTCACTCGCCAAGGAGAAACATGAAGCCTAGAGGCAATGTGGGAATTCTGATTTATATGGGTATATATTAGTCCGGGGAAAAAGGTTTTTCGTAATTTTATAAGTAAAAAATTGCAGTAAAATCTCTTTGGTTGTGCTGTGTGTATCTGGCTAGGTTTGATAATATTAAATAGATTAATTTAAAAAAAAAAGAAAAATAAAAAGTAAAAACAGTCCACCACCTTTTTATTGTTTTTCTCTCTAAATATATTTCTGTCTAAATGTATAATAATTGCTGATAAAAAAAAGCAAAAACTTAAAATATTTGTCTTTTCTAACTATAAGAAAAAAATTGTAAACATGAAACGGTCGATGTAAACGGATAAATATGTAACACCGTTTGGAATATTCTGACTAATCAAAATTCACAGGTAATGTAAAGAACTGCAAAGAAAGAACATGCATTTCAAAATGAACAAGTGGAGTCATGCTCGGTTATTTACTGGACAGGAGATTACTCCGCTATTTTTTATTTATAAGCGTTATTCGCATCATTAAAAATACGGTTTTATCCAGGTTTTTACTACTGCTGTTATTAATGCGCGGCGCGTACAGATAACATCGGGCAGGCCACTTCATAACTCGGTTGAATACCTAGCGTGTGCTATTGTTGTTTCATAACGTTTGTTTTATACTTTGGAGAAAAAAAAATGACATTATTATTATAGGAAACAACTGATTTAATGACTGATTTTTTTTCTAAAATGATCTCAAAAGTAAAGATTATGTCTATTTGAGAAAACGTACATGATGATATCCATCCTGCATGTACAACCAAAGGTTCATAGTCCGTAAAATTCTATAACATCATACAAGGCTGCATATTCACACAGGAAAACACGTCTGCACGCATGTAGACACGCATGAACCCTGACTAATTCAATAGTGTGCTCATACCCTACTTTATAACAGCGCAATGATAAGTATGCACGCACATATGTAAATTTCATTAGATAGTTCCCCACCATTGACACGTAGTTTTGTGCTAATATATAATATAAATTATTGGTGTATATAAATAATTATATTATTGCTTATTTTATACAAGGATTTTCTTATCTAGATTTGTTTGAATATTTTTTTACTTACATAATAACACACCAATTTTAAAGAATGACCAATGCGTGTTGTAATTTATAGATACATAATTAGAGGCCGTCTTAGTTGCAGATTGAAGACATTTTTTGTAATAACTTCAAAATATGGTTGGTGATATAATTTTTTTTTCCCCAACTTCTACAAGTTCTGTCCCATTTACGATTTTTATACCTTCATTTTAATTATATCAATATAATTTTGAAACAAAAATTAGATGACTGTGTCTTAATACAAATATAAAGTTGCCATCCTTCTTTAGATATTGTCATGATGCCAGTTTTATTTAAATTTAGTGCAATTTCAAATCTATTGATTGCCATTTTGTTTCGTGATACGAAGCCTGGTTACGACAGTTCAACTCCCGCCTTGACCATTTTTTTTTCTTACGGGTGGTTTAAAAAGAAGTATCTGTTATAACATTTGACATTTGATTTTTTATAATTATGTGAACAACATATAAAGTATGCATTTCAAAATATTTGTAATACTTCATATTCTCTAAGTATCAAGTTTTAAATAAACTCTTTGGATGTTCGAGTCGCTCGTAACTGAATGGTTTTAATATAATAATAGAGTATTAAGAAAAATCAGTTTGTTAATTTTCCAATTGTTATTCCAGTCTATAAAAACCGGTTAAAAGCTTGTCGGGCCATACACAATGTGGTGTTCCGCAGCCATCACTACAAAGAAATGCACTACAGATCAAAAAAAAACTACGCTATTATACCTTTTTCATGTTCCATGCACAGAGTCAGTACAAGCATAATCGCGTTATTTTAAGTGCTTTTTATACACAATTAAAACACTACAGCCTACAGTTTAGAAAATAAAGGGGGGGGGGGCACATATTTTGTTATTTTTGAAACGATTATTTTAGAAGATATTCAATTAGTCAAAAAAATAGCTTGAATAGTGTTTTTAAAACAACTGTCGAAATATGTACATGATGACGTCTAGTGAAAAAAAAAATCTGATTCTGTTACATGGATGCAGTTGCCAAGAAATATTAATTTTTTTTATTGAACTATGAAACGACTTATACAAGATACCTATACTCCGAATTTTATCGATATACATCTTGTAGTTTTTAAGTAAAATACCTGTAACGTGTAGACGACGGATGGACGATCATTACAAAAGTATAAGGGATCTGTTTTTTGCCATTTTGGCTACGGAACTCTAAAAATGAAGGTAAGTAATGAATAAATTAAATATATTTTAAAGTCTCATCACAAAAAAATGCAGATGCAACACAAAACGCCAAAAAGTATCTAAAATAGTATTAATAAGTAATAGTTGCTCGAGTTATTTTAGTCCAGTAATTTTAATGTGAAAAATGAAGCTCGATCTGATAGTTCTGTTATAAATAAAGTCACTGCCACCAAACAGTTGAGCAATTCATATATTATTAGATATGATATTGCTGAGGAACTGTATGTTAATCACAAAACGGTGTTATGTCATTTGCATACGTTAAGCTAAACAAGAAGCTCGACGTTTAAGTGCCACAAAAAAAAAACCTTACGAACCGTCTTTTTGTATCTGTACTTCTCTATAGACGAAAAATTAAACCGAACTCTCTTTGAAAGGATTGATCACGGGTAATTAAAAGTGGAAACATAAAACGAGAACTTCAAAAAATCGAAGCACAGACAAGTTCCGCATATATTAATTAGTATACTCGCTTTTCCCCGCATAGACATAAAATGAAGAAATTTTTTTTTAATAGGATTTGCGTACAATCCGTCCTCTGTGTCTACGTCCTGAAAATCCTGAAAAGAGTAAGTATGCCACAAGTCAATCGGACCTATTATTTCTGAGATCTCATAAAATGATATTTTTTTGTTAGGGTTTGCGTAAAATCTGTTATTAGTGAGTGTCTACGTTCCGAAAAGAATAACTATACAAAAGATAAAGTCAATCGAACCTATAATTTTTTCAGAGATATCGTGACGAGTCAGTCAGTCAGTCAGTTTCCAGAACTCGGCTTAACTTGAAACAAGGCGGCGTTGTGTGTATGGGGATATTGTCCATCGTGAACTTTTACCGCCGCCGGAGAAAACCGGTCGATACCGCCCTTCAACGTCAGCTACTGATGAGATTGAAACAAACAAATGAAACAACACGACCTGCGCTAATAAACAGAACGGGTGTATTCTTTCAATATGATAACGCCAGGTCAGATATATTTAGCCTCTGGGAATAAATTAAGAGAGCTCGACTGGCATTACTTATGTGTTGATACATCCACATTATGCCCTGACCTTTTGCACCATTACATAGTTCGGTCGCTTCAGAATCCTTTCGACAGCCTAAGGTTAACATCTAGAAAACAATGTGAAAACTATTCGTCTTGATTTTTTTATCAAATGTTCTATAATTTGTACAACAATACGATCATGGCACTACCTGCAAAATGGCAACAAGATTTCGTATACATTATACAAATTTAAAAATGTATTTAATTTCCCTAGAACACGCGAAAAAGTTTTCTCTCAAATCAAATATTAAGTCAGTTAATATTTTTCTTAAGAAAAGTAAAAATGAAAATGCAGTTTATTGTCAATAAAACTAAAAATTTTATATTACAGTTATCATTTCTTGTTTAAATACTTACCTATACTGTAAATTTACCACTCGTTCGGAAGGCTTATTTTTCAGTTCTTAATGGAATTGAAATACACATAAACAATTTTTCATTTGACTGATAGTAAATAGATAGAACCCATCACTAATGTTATCCGTTACGGTGTACGAATGTGTGGACCAATTCTTAGCCGAGTATGGCGTCTACACGTCATAATGAACACAGCATTATTCAGAACATCATTTAATCAAATTTTAAACAGCAAATGCAAAATCTATTAGTAGAAGTATTTTAAAATGTCAATAGCTTAAGTTTCTATTCGTTTTTTATGTCTAGTTTTGTCTTATTTCTATTATAATCTAACTCTGTTTCTTGGTTTTATGGGGAAATTTATAGACGCTAGTTATTGATATTATGTTCAAATGCCACAACCTTTAAACATGCACACTCATTATCATACATTGTAAATTTATTTAATTATACACTTTATACATTATGTCCTGCTGTTTGTGTACCATTTAGGATAATAATACAAAAAACAAAACTTGCGATACGATGTTCAACAAGTTAATCTGAAGTTGATTTCGCTATTAAGGAAACAAAGCGCAGCGGGAACGAGCTTAATTCCCCGGCAGAAGCTCCGGCCTCTCCAAACATACGCGCGTGTAGCACAACGTCTTATTTGCCGCGGCTTACGCGTGTTGCGGGAGCGTGGACGTATCTTTTGGGAATACGGATGGGACCGGGTCGTGTACCTACTTACATTCCTTACATTCGTGTATAAAATAACACATACGTATAGCGGAATATTATCGTTGCTACATTTAATAACTAGAATGTAAGATTTTGTTAATTGTAAATAAGGTTTTCGTATGTGTTTCGCGAAAAATGAAGCGATGTAATAAATTAAATAATGCATGCAATGCGATGGATTTACCTTTTTTCAGTCTTAAGGTAACAGGATCTGACGACAGCCGTAGACATTTTAGAACTGGAACAATATTTACATAAAAACATAGTAAATAATAATACTTCATTAATTGCTTATCAAACAGCATTTTATCTATGTGAGGATAGATTTTTGTGTCCGATTATGATTGACTTTCTGGGATTAAATTGTTGAATTTTGTTTCCAGATTTTACCTTACCCTTATACATCTCTTGTAAAAAAAACAATCACTAAATCGGTTTCAACGCTTTCATCACGAGGGGTGATAAACAAACGCATTGTTGAATTATAAGTACAAATGTGTTGATATTATCAAAAGGGCAATAAAAAAAATGGCGAGCAATAATAAAAACAAGCACATTAATCGAGATGCATTATTTAGGCCGCTTTTATTCGATTGTACAAGTCATTGCAAATGAATTATTTGAAAAGTTTCTACACAAGTGAGTTTGCGTGCGGAACCCAAATTAGAGCGTTGCGTGCCGAAAACCACTGGACCACAACGCGATCATTGAATTAGTGTTAATAAGTTAATTGACAAATTTTATCATTTCGAATATGGCTAGATTTACACATTTGATTAAGATTAATACGACTAGAATTTTTTTGAGGTTTAATTTTAGAAATCACATAATTTAACTTTCCATTTTTTAGGTTGAATGCACATTCAGAAACATAGGCTTTAAAAGAGATGCCTTCGTTGAACAAAATGAAAGCGCGTAAGTGATGTGACAAAAAATATTTTACCATAAAACTCGGTTTAAATATTGAAACCTAAATATTGCAACAGCTATGACGTCCAAGGTGCACAAATTAAGCAGCCTTCGAGTCCCATTACGTTTGCTCGGCGAAGACAAAGTGGCGCTTTATTAGTCGCCGAGAACGGTAAGGTACTAGTCCTCTTCGGGGAAAAAATGAGCGATCGAACGAAGAACGTTGCAAACAGTTTATTCGTTAAGACGCAAAGTTAGCACTGAAAATTTAAAACAAGTTTTCGTTATTTCCTAAATAAAATTTAGAAAAAAGAAATTGTGCAGTCGGAGGACTCCTGTCAGAAACAAAGTTTCTTACGCTTTTCCTTCAACTGTGTATATAATTAGAAATAAAATTGCATTTTTTTATGCAAGCAATGTGAGGGATAAAATAAAAAAGTTTCATTTGATATTTTAGGTGAAATATTCATTTTATGAAAATTAAATTTAAAAGAATGAATAACAAATTCAAAAAAAAAAATAACTATAGTTAACGAACCTACCTTCACGTGACGCGCGGGTTCCGCCTCATATTGCTGAATTAACTAGCGTGTGCCAGAAAGATACGGATACATAGGGAGAGAAAGTAGCTGAGAATCGGATGGAGGGTGCATAACGCTTTTTCGTTACGTGATGATTTATATGAACTCGCACCTTCTGCAAGACATATTAAGGAACTACGATCCAAAATTGTCTAAAATATTACGTTTTTTATTAATTTTCTATTTTTTGTTAAAATAAAAGTTGGTGATTTATATTTTTCTATCTATCACACTAGAGTATACAAGAAAAATATAAATAAAGCAAGGAACATGGGATTTATTTAGTCGCCATGTTTTAAATTTTGTGTAGAAATATATATTTTATTTTAGTGTTTTCTCTTTATTGGACTGATAACAATCTCCTCTTTTAAGAGTGGAAAATTAGATACTACGTTTAAATCATGATATCGACACTGGTCACACTTTTTTCGTTTTAATAATTCTTTTTCACAGACTAATCACTAATAGTAATCAATAGTCAGGATGCAAAATACTTCTTCAGGTTCTATATAACAGCCTGGCAAAACTATCAACTCAAGGGAGGTTGCACTATGACACAACTAAACCTGACCAACTATACGACCTTGGAACTATAATCAACCTTACCAGACATTCCGGGTAAAAATTGGCCCTCCGCTTTCTTCGTATAAAAGAAAATGCGATAGATTTGGCCATTTTTTTACGGTTTAACGCTTTAAGACAATTATCTATGTTACATTAATGGTTTAAATACTCTATTGAATGCACCTTTCGATGCTATGAGATATTGTCATACGACAAAATGTTGCTTTTCAAAGATATAATGTCGCGAGACATATGCAACACAAGCTTACTCGTTATACGGATATATTCTCACTATAGATTCGTTAGTATAGATTTATCTGTATTCCCTACTGCACCAACTTAATGTTTGATCAACTTTTTTATGTTTCTCAGGATTAAATCTATCAGATTCATTAAAACCGGTTTAGCGATTTTGTCGTGAAAACGTAACAGAGAGAGTTAATTTGTAATTCACAATATTAATTTAAATAAAACAAGTCGCATAAATTTTTAGTGTGCAAGTGTTATCACATTCGAAGACGATGATGATGAAGGGGAGGCGTGGATAAATTTTAGGTGCTGACGGGTTCGATTCCGACTGCGGGCGAATTGAGCGATGAGTTTTTTCATTTAAATCAAATAATTATATGACACGCTTCGCGTCTCGAAGGACATATTAAGCCATGAGTCCCTGACGTTGATGTGCTGCAGCAATAGGATAATAGAAGTCATATATAAGGAGTTTTGGATTGTTGTCACTAAGTATTTAATATTAAAAAAGCTATAAGACTAATCTTTTAATACATAATTCCGGAATCTGTATATAAAAAAAATATATAAAAGGAAAGTCCCGACTGACTCACTGATTCATCAACAATTAGCTCTCTTTAAGATGTAGACAAGAAATAAAGTAGGAAATTTTGAAGTTCAACCCCCAAAAGGGGTAAAATGTGGTTCAAACTAAATTTCAACAATAAATAGATATTTTAATTGGAAACTTCGTAAAAATAAATAAATACGTATTCAAGCTTTTTTTAAATCAAACCCTTAGGGGCGTGAAAGTAAATCTAAAAATCGATATGGGTGTCGTTATTAAAGTGTAAATTATTTTTTTGAATTTATGGCTGACAGAGTGATCAGCCGATATAAAAATGAAAGAATCCATTCTATATCCACGCGAACGGAGCAATGGGCAAAAGTCAGTGTACAATGAAATGCTTGAAAAAACTCTAAAAACGTTTGGTGAAATTATTCTAGATCAAAAAAAAATTAAAATAAGTTGCATTTTAAGCGACTTCAAAAAATAGGAGGTTCTGTGTTCGTTTGTAGGTATGCATTTTTTATATAAGCTAACCATGATGCGTAGTAAATGAAAAATAAACCTTATCCGTTTAAAATGTAATGGGAAGCTAATTAGAAACATTTTACACAGACTTATTATAGAATCAAAATAGGTCGATCTATTGATGTAGGTAACTTTTGTGAATATAAAAAAAACGATGGGCAACTGGAGTTTACTCTTTACTTTAAGTGCGATTGTTTTTGAATATACAAGGTAAGGGAATAAATATACGTATATTTAGTAATAAAGAAAAAATGTTTATATTTTTATTTATATTGATACGATAAAATATTATACATAAATCATATTACAGAAAAGGCAGTTATAAGTTTGTGAAAATCGCACGTTTAAATAAAAAAAATTACAATTATAATTAACTCTTATCAAATAAATAGGTCGTAGTATCCAACTACAATATTAGATACCATTATATGAAATAATAATTCCTATTTTTGGTTAAAATAACGTTATATATTAAAGGCATTTTTATAAATTTAAATGGAAAAAAAGTCTGACAGCGGCGGTAATCGAACCCACGCCTGTGAAGAAACTCGTGTCTTACACCGCTCGGCCATGCTACCAATGAAAGCAGTGTCAAAAATAGTAGAGAAGATGAAATATGTTTAAGAAAAAAAAACGTAACGCTGTGAATTAACGTTTGTTAATTTCACTACCTATAAAATTTAACAAATCGTACACATTATATGAAAGTCGAATCTTAAGGAGTAATCTCCAAAAATGAATTATTTGTGAAACGAGTTAATAATTCAGCGCTCACGCAGGTTTTATTCAGCTTCTTACCTCAACGCTCACACATTCGGTCGTAATATCACCACTATCAGCGGTCGACGGTCGTTCGGTCAATTCGAGGCGTACCATTCCAATAGAAATAATTATACTTTTAATGCGTCACGTATTTTTTTGTCATTCGCACGCACAGGAATTAATGGTTATCGACTCAAAATTGAAATGAACCCATCTACAAAACCAACTTCACTATTTCTTTAATAAGACTAAAGTATTTTATTTTTATATTATCACTTATTCGTAAATTACACATGTGAACATATATAATGCCTACATTTTTGGTAAGAGAGGACGTGAATCGAGTTTTTTTTTTTAATTAAAACAAATATATACTAATGTGTAAGTGGGCAGCCGATTCAAAACTTACTTACCTTCTCTAGTCGTGAAACAGTTGACGTCTGTGCCGTTGACTTTGAGAAGAACGTCTCCAGCTTCGACCTGAAATTATAAACCTCCTTCAAAAAATAGACCATCATCAGGCGTTTAGTTGTGTACAAAACCTCATGGAATAGATCCTTCCCGTTAAAATAGCGAAGATTGTGTATCAAATCGATACGTCAACGAGTTTGCTACCAACATTTATAATTGTAAACAGTAAAAGACTAAAGTTGATATCGTCCAAATTCCAACGAGCGAACAATCATAAATGATTAGGCTGTCAAATGACGAAGCCACCATGACGCGTCCTTGTTATTTCAAACACCAAAAACGAGGGAAATCATAAACATTGATAGGATTCTCGGTACATAGTGGCGATAAGCGCGGCAGATACGACAAGTATTCTCTCATGTGGTCATGTTTGGTTTGTGATAAACAATATTTTGACGTAAGAACGAGATTTGTTTCGTTATATATCACAATAGCGTGTAGATGTCTATTTATATGTTTGTAAGTTTGTTTATTTGTGTACAATTTCAATCCTGCTTTCACAGCATAAATTAAGTTTGTTTTCTTTAGGCCAAATAGGGTTAGGGCTATAGAATAGTTATATTTCCAAAAGTGCACATAAGTGGCTTTCAACTTTTGTGGTCTTGCATGAACTACAAGTAATTACATAAATAAGCAATCACTATTAACTTAACAACCACACTCATCATCGTCCTCAAATTTACGTCATCGAGGTACATCAATATTCAAATTTATAAAAGCAGCAGTGTACTATAATTATTTTCTTGCAAATTCTAAACCAGAACCTTTTTGATTGTAACTTCTTTAAATATCATAGATTGTCTCAATATCAACATAAAGTAAATTATAGAATTCTACAAGTTGAGGTTCTTGACAACATTGACATTTAAACGTGAAAGTGCAGAATAATATGTCCTCCAACGTTATTTTTCAGCTTTATTCGATAAAGCTTTATGTAAATACAAATAAAAAATAAATGAATATCGTTAATTTAAACTACTGATAATACAAAACTGAACATTGAATACACAGTATTTTGAGAATATGTTATATACTACTAAACATTGATATCAACCCAAAGCCAAACCACAGACTAAATAATCTCATTTACAAATAATTTAGGTTACAAACTTTTGGACACAGCTTCATCTACGTCCATTTCATTTTAAAATTATTGACTAGAATCAATCAAATCGCCCTGAATTACGTCTTTTCATTGATGAATGTGTTTCACGAAAGACATATTTCTCTAGTTTTTTTTTAAATTTTTTAAATGAATATAAGACTTTTAAATATTTATTCCTCAATTCGATTATTGATGTTTAATATGAAAACTACAAAATTAATTACATTTAATATGCATTATATATATGAACCGGATGGCAAAAAAATATTTCAACATGAATTAAAAATATATTTATTGTACGCACTCCATTCCTAACCTAACGCTTACAGACCTACCGGTCTCCAGGGTCACTGACGTCTGGCCTAGGTATACACTTGGGACGTCCCACTTGGTCGAGACATCACATAAACCACTTTACAAGGTTAGCTGGTGTTTATTTTAGAATATAACGAGACCTGTATGCAAACTTGTCAGTATTTATTACCATTTTTAAAATCGTGCAATATCCCTACACGTTAGCTCGAGAGCGGCCTAAAATAATTCTGATATACAGAATTTAACATTGAACCTATTTATATGTAACATTTTAATCAAGTAAGAAGAAAGGTTTTTTTTTTATACATGAACTAATATTCGAGAAACATTATTGTTTTCATTTAAAACAACGGTTTTTAAATTAAGACAAATGATTTTTAGAATGTGATCGATCATCTCTCAAAATTATGAATGTTGATAGATTAATTTTATTGTTTTAGGAGAAATATCATACGTGTCAAAGATATACATTGCAAAAAAACGCTAGACTAGGATTTTTATCTTAAAAATCATTAATTCATTATGGTTATAGTTTACAAGTTTTACGTAAAATAAGAAAAAATATTAAATGGGAAGAAAATATAACATGTAATGAATAGAAGAATTTTGATTTAAACGTACAAAACATTGATTTAAATGTACAAAAAAGAAATTGATAGAAGGACGTAAAATTAGAAAGGATCAATGAATGTGAACTACAAGATTCAGCCTGGACCCATCAATATCTGCAACAGGCGAGTGCCTACACAACAATATCGGCATAGACAAACTTTGGAGTGTAGATTGGAAGAAATGGGTGCTTCCTAAACGAACGCAACAGTGCAACGTATTTCGATCATTCGGCTTCAACACCACAAGCGCACGCCAACTGTCCATTTCGTTCGAGACGAAATGAAAGCGCAACCACCGCTAACAACTCCGACTTGCGGGCCGACGCACGGCTCCATAAAACTGCCCGATGCCAGACAATAAAACTATCGAGTGCTAAACAAAGACACAGTCAATGAAAATATCTAGACACGTCAGCACACCAGCAACGGCCGCGCGCAGAGCCGTACACCGCGTCCCGACTCCCGAGCCGCACTGTCGTTATCGCCAGACGCCTCCCGGTTAATGGATGGGAGCACAAATGACAAATTAGATCAAACTTCGGCAAAGGACATGACGGAAATAAAAATTACGAGGCGGGAGGGGCCGCGCCCGAAGCCGCGTCCGGGGCGCGCGTAACCTCCCCTCGCGGATATAATGCGACTTCAGACCGAATTAGATCCCTTTAGCGCTCCGCCCGCACCTTATTGTGAACGAAGCGAGTTCGGAGAGTTTTGCACTTCACATCGTTACGCCATGAGACTAAATAGTACAAATGTAGTAAACTATTTACCGAGAGAAAACCGAACAATATAATCATGGATAGTTTACCTGAATAACTAACGATTTTATTCCACTGCGAAAGATGTGAACTGACGCGTCATGTGACGAGCAACTACGGAATCCTACACTATGCACAGCCCGACACGCACTTGGCAGGTTTTTTTAGTTTTTAAATTCCACACATTTTTACGACTATTAAAAATTGATAGTCACAAATTTTCATAGCGATATTAATGGGATTATGTTTCGGAAGTACGGACCTATGAGGATTTATTTTATACTTTTTAATTTGTTGTAAAAATTATTTTTTTAATAATTACATATTGCTTTTGCTTTTAAATATTAATATCTCAATTTTTCTCTTAATGTCTCAATTTTTCTCTTCTACACGCTTAATGCTTCGATAAAAAGGTTTTGTAAGTTTTTCAACAAAGATATACATAAACAGAAACAAGAAGCCAAATTAATATTGCATTATAATCTAGTTATGTTTCATATTTCAAACTTCTAGCACATATAAGTTTAAAATCGATCGCAAAATATATATTCAACGCACAAACAGACAAGAAAGCGAGTCAACAGAACCGTGGTAAAATAATAGCGTACAAAGCAATAGATATAAAGGTATATAAATTACATTTTTTTTTTCTCATATGGGACTAACTCCTTCAATCCCAATGTGAAAATAAAATTATAACATAGGGAATAAGTTTTGTTCTCAATTACACTAGACTAGTTTAGGCAAATACCACGAGATAATAAATAATGAGTACCACTATTTGCTACGTCTAACATATGAGACATCCGAGTTTGTTTGTTCTCCCGCAGTGACGTCATCGTGTTTTCTGCAGTAGCTTACGCAAAAGCGGTCACAGAGTTTGATTGTACGACAGCCGGTAGGAGCATAGTAACGTAGTGACTTATTATATCGGTTTGTGACGAATTTAAAAAATTCCTTCGAAAATCCGATTCTCGATACAGGGTTATGCAAACACTTGCAATTAGTTCCATATCTGTGGCGGCCTTTAGACTCACGGCACTGTATTTATTTTAATGATCTGTAACGATCATTTTATCGATTTGATTCGTTTCAATTACGCATTGCTGACGAAGAATTTCATCAGGAGGTGAAGCTTGTTATAATATCGACTCTAAATATATATACGTTCATTGTGATGTTACGGAATACGTATCACGTAAATAAAGTAACAGAACATAAATTTAAAATAAAACTAATGCCAAAGTTCTCAGTGGTTATTTCTAGAAATAAGAAAACATTAAAATTTGCAGTTACTTGAATTATTTTGTAAAGCTACCCACTATCGTAAACTGATAGCAAAAACACGAATTGGACCTAGTAAAAGTTTTCAACTAAACAATTTTAAATGTCAACTACACAAATAGCAAAGAAATGCCGTTTATGATAATAGTGTATAGCGACACCAATTAAAAATTGCGCCAATTACTTTCTCTTTTGAATAAAGTCTCAAACATCTAAATATTTTAAAAAAGTAGTTTTGACTGGCTGACCAACTGCCTCATCAACGTCCAACTCAAACCCTTAGACCTAGAAAGCTCGCATTTGCACACGGGTTCTGTTTAGGATGTAAATAAGGAATAAGGAAGGAAATTCCAAAATTTAACCCTTAAAAGAGTAAAATGAGAGTTTAAAAAAGTTTCCGTAAAGATATTTTGACTCGAAACTCCGTAAAAATACTCCTAAAAATAAATAAGCAAATTCGTGTTTACGAGATTTTTTTTAAATCAACCCATCTTGTTTGTCCACGGCTTCGTTTCCATAAACTTGTTTTTTTAGATATTAATTTCTTGGAAAATATGAAGGCATGAACTTGTTCTATATTCAGTTACCTGACAATTACATGCATACCAATTTTGATATTACATTTAAAAAATGGATAACATTGTCAAATAAAATATAGGTTACTTTTTTTTTTGTTTGTTTGTTTACCTGTTTGACTCCTTATAACTAGAATGCTATAATTAGTTATTTTAATTATTTATAGGACATTTTTAATTTTTGCTTTGTTTAGAGAAGGAACAATGTGTGCGTAAGGATTGAGAGCGAGAGGAGAAAGAAGACACGGTGTGAGAGAGTGAGGTAGAGCGAAGCGAAAATAGGGGAGAGTATCAGCAATCCGATTCCAACTATATGATTAATAATAATAAAAAAGTTTTATAATGAATTAAAACCAACGATAGGGATTTTACCTCCCGCTTTTAGTCGGTACAATATAAATGTGATATTCTTTGACGATATTAGGTTGTTTGTAATTTAATTACGCATAAACGGCTGAATGGATTTATATGATACTTAACACACAGAATATATTCTGGATTATACTCATGATATTCTGTATTTTTTTACTGCTTTAAGAAAAAATCAAAATGGCGGCATGTGGATATGCCAGCTTCCATAGAAAATATTCGAACCCCTTTTCGCATACAAAATGACAAAAGTAAATGAATAGCGTTAACAAGCGCATAGTGTCGTTTGTGAACTAAGATTGATTGTCTCCACGCTGGAAAAATGCGGCATGAGAACTTCAAATGACGTAAAAATTTTGGTGCCATTTCACACGACGTTACACCCTTAGGAGTGATATTTCAATTTGGAGTTAAAAAAAGGTTACAGCGCTCGAACTTGCTTTTCGTGCATTGCAAAACCTTGGGTAATCTTTTTTTTGTTTATTGTGTAAACTTGTGTCACATACTTTATAGAAACATGTATTTAAAAATTGAAAATATTGACAATTGTACGGACAAATACTAAAGCGAGATTGATATGTGCAGCAGTTTATTTACTATACGCTGTGAAGTGCATATAGATAAAATTTTCTATTCAAATTTTATGTCGCGTCAGCCGAGACATAGGACAATATAAAAATTCAATATCTGTGTTTGATGGACTATAAACCTGCGCGCAGCCTTTCTTATATGTTCTATGAATAACTTAAGAATAGATACGTTACTCTTACAAAATACACATATATCTTGATTGTGTATTTTAATTTATAAACAGGTCGGCAAGTTGTTTTAGGTCGCAGTGAAGTATATCATTCATTTAAGGTAAGATAAATGTAAATATAATACCGACACAGTAGTCGTGTGCGCAATGGAACATTAATTAATTCCGTTCGTATTTTCCATATACTCAGAGGTCGAGGTTGTCTCGAGTCTAACCGCATTTTTTTTAAATGGCATTCGTCCATGCAGAATATAAGTTCAAAGTTATACATTTTAAAGGGAAAATTCACTACAAAATAAATTACAAGAATTATAATACTATTATTTAAATAGTCGAGATCACAATATGAGCAAGTCGACAAAAGAACGAGAGAACTTTAGAGCTGATGTTAAGATATTTTAGCAAAACGAAATTGAATTAAAGTAGTCATGTTAGGCGATTTTAATGGGTATGTGGGTGTACAGCAGGATGGATAGTAAATTTCTTAGCTAACTTCAGAGACGCAAGAGTGCTTTCTTCCACAATTTTAACCAGCCAAGAATTTAACTTGTGTATGAGAAACACCAATACGTGACAAACACTTTTACATACAGTTAAGAGAGATGATAAGAATATGGTACTTTTACAGTTGTGGATGTTTACTTGAGAAGCAGTGTTAGAAACCGGATTATAACGTTGTGTCTGCATTGGCACGTATCAGTTCTTAGTGATCTGCCGAATTAAAGCTTTATGTTAGAAGCAAATAAAAATCGGTAAACTTCAGGATCTGAATGTGAAAAATTAGTATGTAAAGCGATTGAAAGATAACTTGACTGAATTTTAACAGTATGAACGTTTGAAGCTAGAAAATTGTGGAAGGCAACAAAATCCGTATCCGTGGACGAATCGGCAAGTTATATGCAGTGATACGAGAACGAATGTCAGTAAAAAAATTATGGTTGGGATCAACGGTGGGTATGATGAGCGAGAAGAAAGCGTGCCTAAACTCATGCGCAAAAGCCTACAGAGAACGAGGAATAAATAACATGTGAGAAGGCAAAGAATGGGATACAAGATCGTTACGACAGGAGATTCTTGAATTATTTTCGACTTAAAGCGCGAAGATGTTGTCTCAATACACAATATAGCGGGTCTATATTCGCGATGATTTTATTAAGTTTATTTCGAACACATATTATCTCCCCAGAAGATCGTTTGTACCGATTATTAAACGATGTCTATGAAGTCGTTCGCCGCTTGTGATCTAATTTTTGATTTTACGTTTACGTTGTTTTAAATTCTGGCAAATACCGAAAATAATTTGCTACATTTGCTGGATTTAATTTTTTTTTAAAGATCATGTATTGACTTCAAAAGTCATTACTTTCATTATTAGTAAATAAAAACTGGCCAAGAGCATCTCGAAACATTCTCATTGTAGGGTTCCGAAGCCATTATTACAAAGAAGCATTTCTTTGTAATAATGGCTTATTATTACAAAGATATTATTATTATTATAACAGATAGGCAACCAGACTTAAGCATATTTCTCATTCATAACTATCTATGAGAATGGTTATAATGAAAATAAAGATTCGCATAGTAATTAAACTGACCTATCTTAATAAAAAAATCGGCCAAGAGCATGTCGGGCCATGTTCACTGTAGGGTTTCAAAGCTTTTAATACAAAGAAATGAACTACTGATGAAAAAACTGTTTCTTCATTTTTTTTTAGTTTCCCGCACTGAATAGGTATAAGTAATTTAGACGCCTATAACTAATGAAAAGTGCGTGTCAACTATTACGCTTAAACTAGTGTAAACTAAAGTGCACCAGCAAAAGGCATGTCTTTAAGGCACTTACGTCCTTTTGTTGAGAAGCACAGTTTTCTGGTAATAACTCTAAATTGGTCAAGAGTATGTCGGACTATGCTCATTATAGGGTTCCGAAGCCATTTTTACAAAGAAATGCACTGCAGATGAAAAAAAGTACGTTGTTACACTTTCTCCATGTTTCCCGTACAAAATAGTCATAAGCACTTTAGTCGCCTATAACCAGAAAACAACTAGGCATGTCGACTATTACTATTAAACTACAGTAACCTAAAGTGCATCAGTAAAGTAGCGTATCTTCATGGCACTTATGTCCTTTTGTTCAAAAGCACAGTTTTTCGGCAATAGCTCAAAAACAGTATATCCGACCACGTTCAAAATAGTTTTCGTTGAAAGCGTTTATTAAGCGTTACCTTCATTAATATTTTCATATTTTTTGGACTTACGGTTTAGAAAATAGAGGGAGAGACACAATTTCTACAACTTTTGGAGCGATTATTTCCGAAATTGTTCACGTAATTGGAGGAAAATTGCTTAAAAATCTTAGTGTTTTTAAACGAGCTGTCGAAATATGTACTACGCGTTTGTTATTTAAAAACTAACTACCGGATTATACAAGACACCTACACTATAAATTTCATCAATGTAAGTCTCGTAGGTTTTTAATAAAATGCCTGTGACATACGGACGGACGAACGAACATAAAAAAACTATAAGGTTCCCTTTTTGCCATTTTGGCTCGGAACTCTAAAACGGGTCGCATTTTAAAAGTTATACATCGTTGCGTTATATTTCTATTAAATAATTAATAAGAATATAACGGCAATAGCTTACGGAGATAAAATAAAAGTGGCTGGAATATTCGTAGAATCTCATGACAGTTTTTATTTTCACACACTAAGCTCAGCGATAATAGAATGCGTAAAATAACAATGTACACACAAAAACCGCTAATGCTCCTTTTAACTGCCCTCTTGAAACGAACAACAGACGTATATCTCGTAGGAACACGGCGAAAGGTCGCTTGAGAGTGATGAGTCTTATATTAAACAGACGAGTGTCTGTCCGATTGCCGAGCAGAAATAGCATGTTTCCGAAATTAATAACGAAAAACACAATTTTATATCTGATACTGCTTTTAAGTTCTTACATATTTACTGAACGGGACAATTTATCAAATTTTGTCACTCACGTTCTGTGATAATTGAAAAATCTGTCGAAAATTATAGATTTAGCTAATTCCAAGTACAATACATGTTCTTCACTATTAGTCTTCGAATGTGATAGATTCATCTCATTTCTAAGCTCGATGATATTAGTCGAAACGATTCTATCACAAATTGATTCGATAGGAAGTTAAAACTGTAGTACTAATATCCTTCTCATAAAGTATAAATTTACAAACGCTTGAAAATATTTTCTTACATTTTTGCAAACTAATAACGTTAGTACCTAACGTTAAATTGGAACGATGAAGGGTTTATCAGATGTTTTACTGCACTGTACGTCAGTAAAAACAGGGTTACGCTTTTCACTCGTGTCTGGAAGATATGTGCGTATGTGGTATTCTTTATACCCTCGAAAAATTCCAACGGCCGGATGGATTGTGAGCGATGTAGTAGTGCCTACCGATTCGTCTAAACCTGCGATGGTTATAGGCTAGGTTTTGTTTTTATTCAACCAATATGGCGGTCGTAAAACCTAAAATGGTAGGAGACGAAAAAACATGCATGCAATAATGAAAAAAAGTATCATTGAATAGGCCTTTCAAAATCAAAACGATGTTTCTTAAACTATTTTATGACTATAAATTCTGTTTAAGAATTATACAACCTAAAAAATTGTAGAAGTAGGATTTCTCCTAGAATAGACATAATGAATGAGTTTGTTGTATTGCGTGAAGTACTCATTGAAAAGACCTTAGATAAAAGGCAAACTTGGTTTATGTGAAATGGCTAAATAAAATATTTATTATGATACTATATGGGTAAAAATTGTCTGAAAAGTAATGAATTAAAAATTAATATATACATTTTAATTTTTATTTTATAAAAATGGTTACAGCACGTCAGCCGCAAAATATAAATATATACTATCACGAGGTTTATTGTAGATCTTGATATCTACAATTGCGTGGTACATCGATTTTACACGATACTGACCCTGCTAACGACAAAGAAGCAATCCCGGTATACTGTTAACACAAAACTAAAAAGTAGTCAATATGAAAATTAATTGAAAAATCAAAAAATCAGACTGTGTAAACTAAAAATGGAAAAATCAAATTCGTGTTTTAGTTAGTCGCTGTGACTTTTGATATATACATGCCTCTAACTGCAGATATTTATCATATTTGATTGAATCACTTTTTTACATCATCTTGAACCACTTTTCTATATCATCTTGTTTCCATTTTTTAGTTTACTGTTACGAAACCGGATTTTAAGACTTTTCGAATTTATTTTTCTTATTAAAGACGATAATAAGATGTTTATATTTTTATTTGTTTCTTTTTTTTCATGTTAGTATTTTCTACGGTATTCTTTAGTACAGTCCTATTTCTTTCTTGACTAATCTTTGCACGTAACTCAAATCACTTGGATGTAGGTTTCGTATTTCTACTGGATTCGTTCCGCTTATCTTCGTTTCTGTGCCGTATTAATGGCAGTTCTTTCTAGTGTTTGACTTAACTATGATTAAAATAGAATCACAACTAATCGAATAAATGCAAGTTTAAATTGAATATTACAAAAAAAACAATGAAGTGGATTTCCACATTACACCTTAAGTACCTGGGTAATAGAGCTTTGCTCGGCGTCTTTCGCATTTGCAATGGAAAAAAAAATAACTTCCCACAGGAAAAGTTGCTGATGTCTATACACATATGCATATAGAATAAATTTCTTCATTTTTTTGTATTAACCGCTCCAAGAAAATCGTTAAAATCGCGTTAGAACTTTCCACATATATAATTCGAGGCAAAATCCTCTAAGTTGCAAATGTAGACATTGTTGTGATTTTACATTATGTACATTCGTAATACATTTTGTAACACTCTGTCAAATATATAATATACAACATGCGAAAAAAAATAGTGAGCAGTTTTTCTGGTTTTTATAAAAAACTACGAAACAATTTTAAACTTTTTGTTTTGAATAACATTGATACCAACAACCACTTGTAACATTTTTGCAATTTGCAAATTTTCGGATACATTTAACAGGGCAAAAAAAACATAGAAAGGTCAAAAACCTTTGATATTGTTCTGACACAAAAATTTTGGAATCTCGTTTTTTCCTTCCGCATAATGACGCCGCTATGAAACCGTCCTGTCAATTGAAAAATTTTAGCACGTCGAAAACCGAGTAACATAATGAATTTAAGTTGTAGGCAGCTCCGTGGCGTACGGGAGGAGCGGGGTGCGCGCGCGGTCATCGGGCCGTGCCTGAACCACGATTCTAGTAAAAAAGCGTTTGAGTGAATTTGTGTGGCACGCCCGGGCGGGAATCGTAGTACGTTCCGTTTATTTACGTCGGACGTAACATATTTATATATTTTTTTATAAGTGATTTATAGCCTGTTTACATTCAGAGACTGTTCAAGAGTATTAGTTAAGGGATATATATATATATAATACAACAGTATAACATGGTGTGTCTGTATATTGAATATATGTATGAAAAATGGAGAGAAGACGATAAAAGAAAGATAATATAAGAGAGAACTCGAATCAATGCGCTTTTCACGGGTAGATAGAACTTGAAATCAGAATATAAATGTTATTTAATTTAAATATCGGGAAAAGATCTAGCCTGAAGCGTTGCAAAGCAAATAAAAACTATACTCAACCTTCTGATCACGACGCGCTCGATTTAATGAAAAATGTACATGAAGAGGGGAAGGGCTGGAGGGGGGAGGAGACCGATGAATACTTATTCTAGTCTAAAAGAAAAATATCCATCTGCATTAAAATTATATTATGAAAATATTCTATTTATTTCATTCGGATATAACAATGCGCCTGCACAGCCATAGCTGGGACCGTTATTCCTTCTAGGTGTAGGCCTGAATATTACTCTGTCTGATCAGTAAATACTTTCTTTGTAGATTATTTCAAATCTTGTATTACAAAAATAGTTCCGTTGTGAAATGCATAATTTCTATGAAAAATGGTGCATGGTCATAACAGTCGATGTGGTCTACTTTCAGAATACACTTATTAACTATCCTTTTTTTTTAATTTAGTATAGATATAACATCTAAAATAGTACGTACGTAATATAAATGAACATTGATCATGGAACAAAGTGTAACAGAGAAAAGCTACCCGCTGAGAGCTCTCGGCCCGCGCCCCACGCAGTACGCATTCAGTGTTATCTATCGGTCTAATTTGCTTTTTTTTTAAGATGAAATTACTATATGTACATCTACACATATAACACGAAATCTTAAAACTGGGATATAAACTGTATTATACATTTCATAGCAACATAAAAACTTAATAAAATCATTAAGTTACGCAATATAAATCACTCAGTCTGATGTAGGCACAGAAGACGGCGCGTCACGTACTAGCATCACAATATGCAATAAAACTCCAAGCAACTTTTCCTTTATGGCTAAAGACATAAATTTTGACACTTGTGTTGAATGTATAAGTATAATTCAAAATTTTAAATAAAAATCTTCCAAACTGAACAAGCTTGTTCAATAGCTTTACCAGCTCTAAAATATTCCGTTAGATATAAGTTTTTCAAGCATTTCGAGTATAATTTAATTTTTATTTTATTTCATTGTAACCTTTCGATATAAATAACGAAAAAATATATATTCATTTTCTCTCTTTAATATTGACAATTAATTACTCAACCTACTTTCGTAGATTTTACGCCGACCAAGGTCAGATTATTTAGCTTAAATACTAATTCGACTTCGAAATTATTATGTTATAATTGTTTAACAATCCAAAAGCAAAAGTTTGAAAAGAGAGAGGGTTGGTTTTATTCAGAATTTTTTAGGTAATGGTCAAAACCTAACCAACCTAAAAATTTAATATAAACTTTTTGTTTGTTATTTCAACCAATAGACGTCCATTACTGAACATCATAAGCTTTTTCTTTCTAAATTTCCACAACGTACAATCTTGGTCCACCTGCAAGCAACGGTGGCTCGCGACTGACGACGACATTTGAGAACCTTTCTTCCGAGGCGGTCCTCGGTTCTACGAGCGGATAGAGCTTTTTCAACTTGCTGATTTTGGAAGCTACGTCCGTTAGCCCCATACTTCTGAGGATTTTCTCATTTTGAATTTTATCTCGGAGAAACACCCTGTGTACGGTTCTTTTCATTGTACGTCGAGTAACTTTCAGTTTATTTATAAGACCAAAAGTAAGGGACCACATTACTATCCATACATAATCAATGACAACACAAACTGTTGACAGTCAAAAAGTCAACAAAGATATGTTGGACTTGAAGATGCCTCATAATTTCCTGAACGCTGTTCAGCCGAACCGAATACTTAGTGTAACCTCTTCATCGAAGATGGATCTACCTAATCGGGCAATCTCTCCCAAAAGAGCCATTCACCGACAACCTCGATTGAAGAGTTTTCAACCATCGTTAAAATTGATACAATATGGATATTCGACATAAGTTTTGACTTGTTCATGTTCATCTTTGGACCTGCTTCTTGAGAAATTCCACAAAGGTTTTCAAGCATGGTGTCGACGAGGTTAAACCGCTTCCGCTTTCGTCACTTTATTGCTAGCAAATCGAATGTAAATAATATATTCGCCATTGATAACGACAACGTATCTTTTCCAATTGAAATTCTTGAAGCGCTTTTTTATGCTATGGCGAAAAGTTTCGGAGATATGACATTTCCTTGCTTCACATCTCTTTGCACTTAGACCGATTTTGCGCTTTCATTCTGTACTCCGATTGACATAGTGCGATTGTTATACAAACATCTTATCATTTAAATATAGGGATAGTCAATGTAATATTGATGAAGTGCATATAACACTATCGAGGTTTCGGTAAATTCAAGGGTTTTTAAATGGTCCATATATGCAAGGTCTAGTAGCCATTTACACTCCTCAGTCTACTGTATGATTAGATTAAGAGAGTTGTTGGAAGTCATCGAAACGACGAATAAGGCAATTAGTAATAATTTCGAACACAAGTTATAAACATGACTCGAAA
The DNA here is from genome assembly GCA_005406025.1 of Eumeta japonica. Lineage (NCBI taxonomy): Eukaryota > Metazoa > Arthropoda > Insecta > Lepidoptera > Psychidae > Eumeta > Eumeta japonica. Next base: position 104,491 of record BGZK01000871.1, read on the forward strand.
ACGTGATGGATCTCTCTAATTCTTCGGCAACATACTATGTTGCTTTTTGGAAAACAGTACCACCACACCCCTCCTACACACTTCAAACGTTGTATCCTCGAGTATGACGTAATTAAACAATGTCTGGAGGACTACAAATACATGAGTCAATCTGAAAGTCGTTAAATATAAAAACTAAACAAACGGACAAATTATTTTCATTATTATTGTTTTTCAAAATAGTGTCCATTGAGATAAATCGCTGTATACAACAGAACCATTAAGAAAATACTTTGCCCACTGGAACTTAGGAGTTGCCTCACCGACCTTTTGCAGGCACTGCTTCCTCGACGTCCGTAAGCACTTTTCTCAAAATTTTTTTATTATAGGAAATAAATGAAAATCGCATGGTGCGAGGTCACCGCATTACAGCTCCGATGACTAAAATGTGGGCGAGCCAGTATTTCTACACCTAATATCCCCAAATAGGTAGTTGATTGTCTGGAGGTATGTGGTGAGTCATTGTCGTGATGCAGGAGAATGCTGCTGAGAGGTTGTTTTTCCCGAACTTTTTCCAAAACAAGAAAACAATTATTGGTGTACCAGTCGGCAGTTACTGATTTTGTTTTATCTTCTAAAACAAGTGTTGCATAATGACCTGTCATTCCAAAGAAGAGGCCACCATCTTTATCTCGACACTTCGACCTAATTTTACTTTAGTAGGCAACTCCTCGAAAGGAAACACCCATTGAGCAGACTGTCTTTTGGTTTCGGATCGTAACAGTAAGTCCAGTTTTTGTCATAGTTACAGATGACCAAAGCTAGATTTATTGTTACGTATACAACATCTGCATTTGACCACTGAAAAATCTTTGCAACATTTCGCGACACCAATTAATACGACGGAGTTTTTGAGCGTCGGTCAAGTGTGAGATCCACTGAGTACAAAGGTCCCTAACAGCTAAATGTTCATGAAAGATTGTATGCACTAACTCATACCGATGCCTAAGTTTGTCCAAATCCGCTGGTAGGTCACTCTTTTATCAGTCTCTATCATGAGCCGTATAACACTGATGTTTTCAGTCGTCATCTTAGAAGGATGCCCTTCACTCAAATCGTCAGTCTCATTAGTGCGATCACATTTGAACTCGTGAAAGCGGTTATAAACAGTGGCAAGGGGTGGAGCGTCATCACGAAAGACCAACCGAAGTCTGTAATAATTTTCTTGTTGGCTTAAGTGGCAACAAGTCATAGAAAATTCATGCACGAAAATATTCTCGCGTTAAACTCATATTCACGTTAGACACTTCTTTTTTACCACTAATCTGTAAAAACAAATGACAGATGAATTCAACATACATAATAAGTTTGGCAATGAATTGCATGTTTTTAATTTGAATATGTTTTTTTTTTATTTTACAGTTTACAAGTGGCCAATTCTAAAAATTTTAAGTGTCACCTACCCATTAAACAAATCTTTCGCAAGCATTTTTGAGATTTGGAACTTTGGAAACGGAATTTCAAATTTTAATCTTTCGGGGAGTCCAATGTAGGTAGTTTGTTGGGCAAAGCCTACACTTTTTAGACGAGACCTCTAGGTTTATATTTGAATTCAATGTATCTCTAGCTATGTGGTGAGAACTGCATATTTTTCACTTGCAAATCACTGAGGGATTATTGTCTGTTGCTTAGTTGTTAAAATGAGATGTATCTTGTTTTTTGTAAAACCATTAAGATTGGTCTATGCCCTTGCATTTCATTATCTCTTTCCAATTGCAAAAAAGCCACATTGTAAATTCATCATCATTTCGTTTTCTAATTACTGTGTACTAGGTTGATGAAGTATACATGGTTTTTGATATACCTTTGGATATAACACCACATCATCATCAGAGGATGTTAAAGTCGGCACATAAACCTGTATTATCTCTAATGAGTACAGGTATACACGCCAACTTCTAAAAATATTACAGAATTAAAAAGTAAAATAGTGTGTCTACTTCAATAGTTTATTTACAAACAATGGTAAACATGAGAGATATATTGAAAGTAGAGCAAATGCAGGAAATAAAATGAATTAGGCCACTTTTGCTGTTATGGACAGTAAAAATATTTTATGAGAAGTGCAGTTGGCTATCTATAATAGGAGTTCAGTATCCTCATGTGTGGTAGTGAATGTTGGCCGTGTTAAAAGAAACACGAAAAAAGAATCAATACAAAGGAGTTATGCTCCCTCTGTAGTATGTGTAGTCTTTAAAAGTAAATATAGAAATAGTGATGTCACAGAAGGGTATGGTATGAAAGATGTAGTGACTATAGTAGAAAAAGGTATATTGCTAAGTTTTTGGTCACCTGGAAAAAATGAAAATTAAAATGAGAAAACAAATCTATAGAATTAATGAGTATGATAGAAGAGATGATAAGAGTCTCTCTAGTAAATCTCATGCTCGGCCAAGTGTTTACACGTAGAGCGCATTGAAAATTTCTGGACTGAATGAGAAAAAATTACTATGAATGATGAACAACAAATTTATTGTTTTTAAAAATATTTTCCATTAGCACAAATGCAATTTTTCATATGAATAAATTAATTTTGAAAACATTTATGCCACTCCTCCCTGGTGACCCTGGAAACATGTTTCTCTTACTCTTCCACCGCCTCTTCTGGTGATGAAAATCGTTGACCGCGTAATTGGTGCCTTATTTTTGCTAACAAAAAAAAGCCACAAGGTGCCAGGTCGAGATTGTATACAAGATTGCTCATAAATTGTATGTTTTTCTCCTTCAATTTATTTTTCTGTTTGGCCATGTGAGAACTAGCATTGTCGTGGTGCAAGAGGATATGACATTTATGGTTATTTTTATGGAGTTCAACAATAATTTTCGGTAAACAAATGGTCATGTACCAATATCACTATTCACGGTTTAACAATTCTCTAAAGCAACAGTAGCCATGTATCCAGTTTTATTAAAAAGAGTAGCAATCATCCGATTAGAGGCACTTTGCTCGCGCGCCACTTTGGTTGGTTTCGGCTCATCTCGATAGAACCATATGGTCGATTGCTGCTTTGTTTTGGGGTCGTAGCAATAAATCCATATTTCCTCACCTGGTACTATGTGCTACACCAAATTTGACGCCCTTCCTTGAATATGATAAGCATAGCATTACATCAAGGTCGGTTTTTTGGGTTCGGTCAAAGTTTGTGGGATCCTTCACGAGCACAGCTTTTCATACCCAAGTGTTTGTGTAGGATTGATTGTATTTGCCTTATATCTATTCCTGAGGATGCCTGAATCTCATGATAGGTCACATGCTTGTCTGTTTTGATCATACAGGGCACAGTATCAATATTTTTGTTGTTCACAGTGGTGGACAGGCAACCATCACGAAATTCGTCACTGAAATTGACACAACCGTGTTTGAACTTTGCAAACCAGTTTTAAATAGTTGCCATGCATGATACTTCATCAGCAATAGCAGTTCAAAGACGAGCGGGACTCTGCTAAGCTGTCAAATTACACTTAAAATCATAGAAAATCATATTACCAAAACTTTCAAGCCATTATAAAAACTATGTCTCATATTTTTAAATGACACCACAATGTAAAAACAAATGATAGTTAGATGAAACAAACTGTATTTTACAGCCAAAGAGTTCCATTTTCAAATGTAGTAATTACTTTTTAAATATTGTTTATATAAGTGGCTAGTTCCAGAAACTTATAGTGCACTCCACAAATATTAAAGGGAGAAATTTTAAGCATCCAAAGCCGACAAAGTTCAAGTGATGTATGAAAAATGATTGTTGAAATCATTGAAACAAGATAGATATGCAAAGACTGAATCATGTGTCTCTGCCTGCTCTACCAGTAAATGGACGTGAGTTTATAAATTGACATTGAAATGACAATGACAAATTGAAAAGTTTTGATTTCCGACTATTACTAAATGCATTTGTATACCTAAAGATGTGTTTTTTTTATTACACAAGATTTAGCCATAAATAATATACTAAGCTATGGAAATTATTGCCAAGAAAGAGAGTTATTAGTCCTTGTAAGTTTTTGTTGTTTTTTAATCTTGAATTTATTTTCTTTATGAGGCATTCCATGAATCCTATGAACTTTGGCTCACAATGAATCTGTTCATTGCAACCTTTTATATGAGAACTTTTTTTATTTTGGTTCAGTGTACACGTCTATCCAATAGTATATCCGCGCGAGTATGAATTGCACTACAATCGGAACTTATTCAGACATGTTTCGTCGCGCTCAAAAAGTATTTCCACACGCAAGCACGCACGTACGTACATACGCACGCACACATACACTGAAAACTCGATTTTTGAAAATTGCAGTGAAGACAGTAGCTTTCCAATTTCAGAAAGTTAATAAAATCAGTACATGTGCTACCATATGCTACTATACTACAAAGAATGTCTATAACTTTATTGTGTTAGTTTAATAGAGTAGCAGAAATCACATGAACTCAACACAGAAATAATATGTATCGATATGAGTATTATGTTGCCACAATAAAATGTATCAAATTGATATTGAGACCAGATAGTGTTTTCATAATTAGTTTTTACTAATAAAACTTCTATTGATCAAAAGACTTAAATTCAACATTTTAGCTTTCAAAATTATTTTACTTTTGACAATTATTGAATTTATCTGAGTTTATCAATTTTTTCACATTTTTACACCAAAGTCAGCTATTTACATGGATTACATTTTCCATGTATACATAAAACATTAAGTTTCTTTTGACATATTTGTATTAAAATTGAGTTATTTTTGCATATTCAATAAAGAGTTGGCTCTCTTAATCATTAAGATGGTTATAGCATAACAACAAAACGGAATAATGCCACTTTTACTTTCCTTTAACTGTACAGTGTAATACTGTTAACCTGCAGTAATCCAACAAATGTTTTACAAGGCGGTGTTGGATTATCGAATTTGTCGGATTATAGCGTACTACCACAAACCCCTATAGTTCGGGTGGTTTTAAAAAAGAGTACCAAATTATTCGACAAATTATATATTAAAGTGGTAAGATTCTATATGTACTACAAAACATCATTCTGGAATTTAGTAAATTACCACAGTCAGTAGTTGATACGAACTTCTGAATGTTCTCAGGATTTTTTTTAATGTCATAAGTTGTAGATCGACCTATACTATATTCATCGCAATTTAAGCGATTCAAAATATAATTTTTTTCTTTAATGATTAATATTTTGTGCCTTTGAATTGTGAAATTAGTGCTTGCAAATTAGAAAAAAAAACCTGATCAAATATGTATTAATGAAGATGTGCCAGAGAGGGGCTGGATTACTGGGGTTCTACTGTAAAAAAATCATTTGAAAATCTAAGTCAACTTTACATAAAGTAAACATAATTGAAATGCTGTATATAAAATAAAAAAAAACTCACTAATGAGATGAGATAGGAATCAGGAATGAGTATAGCAACAGGATTAGAACAATATAATTAGAATGAGAAATTAAATTGCCAAAATCGAAAACTGAATCGAGATCTGATGTGATCTAATTGTGACTGATGGCGGAGTAAATATTTGACTATAATTCATTTCATATTCATCTGAAAGAAGTTAGGGAAGGCAAGTTGAATTTGCATATACATATTTCAAAATAGTGACAACAAAATATTTATTAAGAATCAAAATGGCATAAATTTATTTTGAAATACCTGTTTTGTATATATTTATTACATTTCATCGCAAGCACTTTGATTCTGCTTTTATGGTCACAATCTATCAAATTCTATGAAACTCGCATGAAATAAATTACCATGCAAAAATTTAAAAAAATCTATGTAATTATCCCCGTTTATTAAAACAGATTATATTGATCTAGTAATCAGAGTTGTATAGGAATTTATAAGACTCTTAGCTATGTTCTGTGGTTTTTTTCTTAGATTGTATATGCCTGTTGTATATGTATAAGCATAAAATAAAGTGCAACTCATAAACTTAATAGATCTCTTAAACTTTACAAGTTTAGATTAAGAGTTTTGACTAATATATAACAGTGTTCTCTGTAAGTAAAAACTTTGAGAAACCAAATAGAAATTGCATGAATTTTGGTTTATAGACAAATTAAATATACTGTGATGGAGCCCTCAGTAAGAGATATAACAATAAGTAGTAAGTAAAGCATAAAAATAATATTGAATAACCTTTTTTTTAATTTGCATTACATATAGATCTTATTTATTAGACAAATACTTTTCCAGATTACCCAGAGTGATATATAAAATGATAGATATTTTTGGTTTCTTATTTCTTTTCTTTTCCTTTTATTTACTACCCCACTTATAAAACTTCAAAAATTTTTTCAGCAAATTTTAATATTCCAAGGTTAAATATATTGTAATGAAAATTTATCACCTCTAAAATTTATTTGTTCGTCATCAATTTTTTTTTGAATACTTACTAACTATAATTGTTCTATATTTATCAAGCATGACAGATTTAAAATAAAACATTCATGGTCATAAACAATATTACTTGATTTCCTTGCCATTGAAGTTATGTTAACTAAAAATAAATTATATTGTGCCCTTGAAGAATAAGGCGTTTAAAATTCACATATTAGGAATAGTTTCTAAATTTATAATAACTATTTGTATTAAAATGAAAGTACAATTAATATTATCATTTTTTTAGAGAAATTTTCTAATCTATGCCATATGTATGAGAAAATGTTATACAAGTATCCATTATCGTGGACATTTTTTTTCTTATTGATTTTATTACTATAATTTTATGACTAATTAGAGTATGTTTTTGCAACGATGTTTCGTTTAGTTTTATTTGATATGCCAAGTGCACAACTCTTACCTGACCACTTCGAGCTGCTGGAGAGTTTTCTTCAATTTCGTAAATAATATGTGGCAAACCTGCCTCGCCAAGAAGAGAAAATCCAAAACCTAAATTGTCACTGCGATTTAGCACCACCAATCGTTCGTCAGCCATATTCACATCTGTTTCGCAGCATTGATTTAGTTTATAAGAAAAAACTTTTGTATCACTCTAAATTAAACTTATAAGCGTGCATTAATTTAATATGTAATCTATGTGAAAATGAAAAGAAAACGCTCCAAGCCAAATACTGTCATAAAAAGAGCGAGACCAACTAAAGCACAGGAGTCATTTCATTTTTATTGCTGACAGCAATATAACACACCACCAGTCTACCAACATAATAAAATGTCAAACGTGATAGTGTTGTTTTCGTATCCATTGGGTTGAGATTGAGAAATAATTGGTGAATATGTTTGACATTTAGTGGAGATACATAAAGTGTAACTCAGTTTGGTTGATAGCTCTGTTTATGTTGGAAGTTATTTTCTTTTTCCTTTACATTTTAAGAACATACATATTTCTTTGTCTATTTTTTAACATATTGGAGAGATTAATTGCATTCTTTATGAATGCTAATAATTAATCGTCAATTAGTAACATACATAGTAGTTCCCAAAAGTAAAGACAAAACGAACCAAGTCGTGTACTTAAATGAATATATAAATGAAATAAAAAGAAAATTATGAAAATATAAACATGTATCTATATTATCTTGTTCACTTTCGATCTTTAATATCCTACAGAGTACAACAGTATTTAATTACTGCTTGTCATTGTATACGTCTACACAATTTAAGTGCCTTTACAATAAGACTTACAACGAATAATTAAAATATAATCTATACAAAGTAAAATAAAACTAAGTCTGTTTGTTCATTTGTCAGGGTTAATTTCTAAACATACTGAACAGATGGTAATCAAATTTTAAGTAGTCGTAGATTATTTCTTACGATACTATGTAAGATTTGCATTGTTTAACAAAAAAAAATGATACCACAAAAAAAGCAATAGGAAGACCAAACGACATCGTAATACATACATCTTTGTTGTGTTGAGTCATAATGTTCTTCGAAGACATCTAGATCCAAGTTTCCAAGTAATAAAATTTAAAAAACTTTACAATTCATCTTAGCATATTAGAAGAGCTTCGGTAAGTTTTACAGCTTACAGCTAATTTGTAAATATAAACAACTGAATTGTAATAAAGAACGAAGATTTTTTAAATCTTCTTTTCTTCTATTTTCCTTTTTTCCAGGATATTTATGAATACAAAAAATTATGTCTGTCCAAGTCACATACGGAAGAAGTGAAATTTTAGAAAAGTAACTTACGAGAGAATGAAATGAGCATAGAGTATCATGAGTAGGATAATTATTAAGTTTATTTTTGTGTAACATTAAAAAAAAAAGAAATATGTACAATTTTAAAATACACAAGTATTTTGTGTTACTACCAAAACCCAATACTGTTTTATATGAGATTCAATCTTCTTTCGATTTGAAAAATAATTTACAATGAATACATTTAATTTAATTGAAGCTCTTATATATTTTACCGAAACAGAACGTATTAAGAAGAAATCAGTGTTATGAAATACACTGATAAAAACACACAAATACAGCGGAGAACTTGTATGAATGAATGAAAATATAAATGCTCCTACTTCGCGACCGGCTGTAATGCAACTTGCGATATGCGATAGATAAATGAAAAACTTTGAGGCGATGGAAATTGTGTTTCACTGTAATAAAACAAGACTTTAACACACCAACGTTAAGTGGACATGAGCATTTTTAATATCAAGCTTATTGGTAAGAATTTAAAACAATTACTTCATCGAGCTTTGGAGTAGTTTTGTAAACTATTTCAAAGTGTTTTGAATAGTTTTTTTCATGTCCATCATTTGATGTGAAAGTAAACACCTGCAAAACATTTGTCTCATAAGGCAGGTGTTTTGGATAAATGACGCAAGAACTGAAAGAGATACCGCGTGAGCAGATCCAAGCAGTCATGGTCATGATTGTACCCAATTTCTGACCTAGGGGGCGCAAGTCAGATTTTTTTACATCAGATCGTGTAAACGGGGCGTAATATATTGCAGAACATACAATTTCCAGAGGGGACAGCTGTCCTCCCCTGCCCCCGCACCCGTGATGGGAATGTCCATGGTCATGACAGCAGAAAATTACCTTAAACACTTTGCGCTAACTACATCCAAAATCGGTAGGAAACAATCGAATACAAGAGCCAAATATAGTCAAATACAGACATTCAGTAATTTCATATGGTAAAGTCACATATAATTCTGGAAAAAGATTACACCAAAATAAAGGGTATTTACCAAATAAATAATTTATACATAAAGGTTTTCTTATTTTATCTATATTTAAGTGTTATCATTGTAGTTAAAGAAAGGGAAGACTTATTATTATTAATGCTTAACAACGAGTGTCTATAATTACATCCATAGAGTTAGTATATTTGAAATATATCAAATGAATTCCAAAACATTGTTATATATGTATAACCAAAAATATAGTTAAATTAATAATTTAGACCGAATAAAATAATATTGGTGTCCTTCCAATTATTAACAAATCGATCTCATTCGACATTGACAGATTATTACTAATGTTCCATTTAGAGAATACTTAACAATTATCAAAGATAAGTTAGAAAAAATTACATCCAGGGGAGGGACGACATCTTAAATTTAACGGGATTATGCATGACATAAAATTATTTTTAAATTTCAGAATTATTTGAAAGTATATACAAAGAACATATTTCGACTTTAAAAAAAAATAAATCAAACATATCATATTATCATGACGATCATGAGTTCGATGTCTTACGTGTGTGTGAAGAGGTTACGTTTAAGTGTTTGGAATCTTTCGAATTTTAAAACATAAAGATAATAATAATCTCCGCAATGACCAAATTATATAAATCGCCATTGTTGGGCGGTTGCTTGTAGCTATTTGGGTAATGGTTGGTGATTGTTAGTCTGTAACAAGTGACAGTCAAGTCTATTTTATAACAATAATTTGATCAACGTTAAACAATTAGGATTCAAAAAGGGTCGCTGAAATTCAGAATTTGCTATTTTATGAGTTTAAACGTTTCGTTAAGAGAAAGTTATATGGCAAAGGCTATGATATCGTGTCTGAATATCATAATGAAAAAAAGCTCTGGGATTGAACTGCTCGGCTGTCAAATTAGCTCTTAAATATTTTTCAATGTTGATTAAAATATTAATTACTCAATCCTTTGTATTGATAAGTAAAAAGTGCAAACCTTAAGTTTCTTGCCCATTATTTTTTAGGTGAATCAGCATTTGGAAAGGGTGGTAGGGTTGAAAGAATTTTTAATGACGTATTTCAAGTGTAATTTAATTACCTTCGAAACAAATATATTTTTGTTTTGATTTCATTGATTGGTGATGGTCTGTGGCTTTTAAAAGAGGGTCTTTTGTCACTCTTTGACGTTCAGTGCATGATTGCATGTCACATGGAGAGGTTGGAGGCGCATTTGTCTGTTGTTTTTAACACCCCTTACGCCCTGATGGATGTGATTATCTGCATTTTTTCTCAGGATGTGCCTAGTTGGCATGAGACGTACATAGAAATAACAATATAACTATTAGCAGACTAAGATAAATAAACGATTAACACTTGCTTGTTCGATATCTGTCAATCCTCTAGAACCAATATTCAATTATTTGTATAGGAATTCGTAGTAGAAGAACATATTCAAGGGTTAGTGGTGAGTTGCATGTTGAATGTTAATGCATATTTCAGACAGGCGTCTAGTAATAAACTCATTTAATGTTGTTCGTTTTTCTATTTACATTAGCGCAAGCCTAATGTCAAAATCAGAAAAGATGTTAATATTTTTCATATGTTCTTAAATAAAACGCTCAGAAATAAAAGATTATAAAATGAATTGGCTTTTTTTTCAAGTAAATTGTGTGAAAATGACAGATAGCGCTGATAACTCAATTGGATTTCGTTTAAAACAGACGAGAAAGTGACTTATTACTTATAAAAGTATTTGTAGTGATCAATAAGAAATATGCGATTATTGTAAAATTTTGTAACACGTACATGTAAGATCGAGGAAGCAGTTTTTTCATTTGTTATACACAAATTTAAGACAGACATTTCATCCTATTTTATTTATATTTAATTATGGTATATACATGCCATTTTGTTCAACAACTTGTTGTCATTTTGCATGTTGACATAATCCCATTGATGTAGAAATTTTAGGACTTGTGATCAAAAAACTACGACAAGCAAGGTCAGGGTTATATAGTGGATGCAACACTGTCCGACCAATTTCTTTTAATTTTTACTGAATGGCTAAAGATGTGTGTAGTATGGCGTTATCATGGCGAAAAACCACATCCTTTCTGTTCTGATCGATTCCGGATGTTTCTTCTCGATTTCTTGCTTGAGTCTCAACAGCTATTGGCAATAGAGATCCAAATTGAAGGTTTTTCTGGGCGGTAAAAGCTCATAATGAATAGTACCCCTTTAATCGAACCACACATCTAGCATTAAATTATTATGATTTAATCCAGGTTTCGCTATAGTCAGTGGAGTTTGCTTGCATTTTGATTAAGATCGTTTTCGCGTGTTCCTGTCGTAGGTAATCCATTTACATTATCAGTGTCCAATCTTTTCAAAAACGGTTCGATTTCATTACGTTTCAATATAGAACCGCAAATGAGTACACGATTTATTACATTTCTTTTAGTGAGCTTGTGTGGGACTCAAGTATTGAGCTTTTGTATATATCCAGCTTTTTGTAATGTGTCAAAACTGTTTTGTAATCGATCCCTAGTTCTTCAGCTATGTTGTAAGAACTAATATGCCGATCTTACTCTACTTTTTCCAAAATCTCATCGACTTTATCCGTAACAGGTCGACCAGAGCGAAATTCATCTTTGACATCAAAATTACCGGATTGAAAACTCTTCAATCAGTTTTGTGCTACTCTTATCGATACTGCATTAAGTTTATAAGCGACACAAATTTTTTTCGGGGCTTATGTCGCATTTTCCTTTGTAAAAAAACTACAAAATGTATCGAATTTCTACGTTAGATTAATTCATTTTGACGGACAAAAAATACAATAGAAAAATAACGGTACACCGTTTTTACATTATATTTTTCTTTTCTTAAAATATCATGTATTTAATTGTATCAAAACTAGACAGATACGAACAGCACAATTAAATAGATTTTATTACATTTTTTTACTTATGTATTACGGAAAAACTTTTCATCGACCTCATATAATAAATTACCTTTTTTAATTTTAAAAGGCATTGTTTAAATTATCCATATGAATCGGTGTATACTTTTATTATTAACGTATAGAATCACTAATACTATTCCAAATAAAAGAGGAAAAAAATAAACAAATTTCTTATTTTTGTAGAACCTTTTGTAAACTGTCATAGTATTGTATGTTCTTATAATTTTAGGTAGAAAAAAAAAGATATTCCTTAATTTGTATGACCATCGTCGATGGACTTATTGATGATTTAAAGAATTATTATTAATTTTAAAATATAATTATATTTGGTTTCGATGTTGATATCCAGACAATATCGATAATTAATGAATCTCTAGTTAATTACGTCTATAAATTTGCGTTCACGTTGACATTATTGACGTCAAAATAGTTGTAAAGTGCTCTGTGGTTAAGTAAAGGCAGTACCTTATTCTTTTCGGTATAGTAGACGTACAGTAGAAATTATCGGAAGTTCTCTAAAAATTTTTTTTCCTTATTTTAGGTGACACGTTTGTGACGCCTAAATTACTGTTGACTACATTCACTAAATTTTCCGTGTTATAATAATCACTCCATATTTTTAACAATGCAATTTGTTTCCGGTTTTGTTAAAACTACTGTGCCTAATTATTTATCTGGATTACCAATACCAGATTCGTTTGGCGGTTGGTTCCGTCTAGGGGGTAAGAAGTAATTGTAAAATATTTTGTATCGTATCATCTAATACAAATATAAAACATTAAATTACTACTTGAAGGTGAAAAGAATGTTAGACTGAAACCTTGATCTAGTTGTTTAGGTCAGTGACGTTATTATTTTTTGAAATTACGAGAATTTCTTATATATTTACTAGGAACGTAGTTTATACAAAAATATAAAACTGTTGTATAATTTACTTTGTTAATGCATGTTTTGTCGTAACTATGCATTTATTGTGTTCAGTTGTAGTTTCAAAATGTGTATAATAAATTAGATATTTTCAAGTTATAGGATTATTTCACATTTAAAAACAATATTTAATAAGCATATCTTATTAGGTCTTTTATGTGTTGTGTAATGTGTTTTGATAATGCATGTTTTATCTTATCTTCAATAACACCATTTGTTTTGTGCCTACACTTACACTCGTGATATTTTATGATATTTTTTTTTTATTTCAGTTCGCGATTGGTTAGCCTTAGTGCCTCCAACATTGGCTGTTGGTGGCATTTCCTATGTTTCATATTATACAATTCAGAGAGTGCGTGAAAACTCAATGGCAAATCCTTGTATTAGGAAAGATCTTGCTAAAGTAGTAGATTTTATTGACATTGAAGATATTACTGAGAAAGTGAGCCTATGTCGTTGTTGGCGAAGCAAGAATGTATGCATTTTTCAAAATGTATTCTTATTAATTTTAATCACATGCATGAATTGTCCATAAAATTTATTAATATTAGTTTAATTTTAATATTACTGAGAAAATGTTGAAATTAGAAATGGAAATTCATATATTTAAAATTATTAATGTTTATGGAAGTATAATACAACAAGGAAATATAATAATCTAGATAAATTATAATATTTCAGTGGCCCTATTGTGATGGATCTCATGGCCCACATAACAAGGCAACAGGGGACAACACTGGACCAGTTGTAGTTAGGCACAAACCAAAAGAAGTTAAGTGAATATGTATTGCAGTATTTGATGAAATCAAGCTCTAGTAGCACTAATTCAAGAATAAGTAAAAATGTTTGAAAAGTTAAGTTTTAGATGTTTACAATATCATTTCTTTTTGATTAATTTTAATATGCTCTCATTTTAAATTGTCTAAAATATTTTGGATTACACTATTTACCTTTTTTCTAATTTATTATCTATAAAGCTGTGATTGTAATAACTTATAATTTTACATTTTTTCATTGTGTAGAATTTTTTGCTCTGCTATAAGAAACAATTAAGCATAATAAAACGGTTTTTGGGTTTAAATTTGTATTTTATTTTTTTATTCATAGGACTTTTACAAATTTGTTTGCTGTATTTTCATTACAATAAAAAGTAGAATTCACCACATTGATGTGTTCATTTTATTATTTACAAATCAAATCTCTTAAGTTTATATATTGAGAATAACATTATAGATTTCATCACTTATGTCGTCTCATATCTAAACCTTTACAATGTTCACTAAACTTACTCAAAAGATCACAAAACTTACATTCTTACATTTTAATATTTTATTTTATAATTCACTTCATTAAGGTATAGATTAATAATTATTTAACAAATAATCTGTTTGTTTTTCCTCCTGTTCCTTTTCAAAATGTGTACTAGCTTAAATTGCCATTAAAAAGAAGAATAGAAATGCTAATTTTATAGGTATATTTAATTATCGTCATAAATATTTAGTATTACTATTAATATAAAGTTTTTAACTTACTATTGAAATATCGCAATAACTTCAACATTAAAATATGCAAACTACATATTAAATAAGTGATAAGATATGGAAACTACTTATATATTATAATTAATAAAAAATTGAAAGGTATATTGTAATGTTTTACATTTTCTTCCTATTAATGATGAATTTTTTTATATCTAATTTTTATTAACAAATTGTCAGATATTTATTTAAATCGTACAGCAAATAATCTTGAAGCATTTCTACACATTGCAGAACTAAGTCTTATTTGATTACCAATGTTGGAAAAACATTAAGCCAAAAATGTAAGCATATTTGATATTAAGAGAAACCAAAATTTAATCTTAATATTATTCATAATAAAAAAATCTATTCTAGGATGAAGTTGTAAACATAATAGTGCTATTCCGTGATTGTGGAAATTAATTATTTGCTTCAGTCTTCAATTTTCTTCCTCAATTATTGTAAAATATAATCTCATTCAGTCTTGTAAAAGCTGCTTTATAACTGAAAAAAAAAAAAACAATTGAATAGTCAGGATCATTCCACAACCTCTTTTTAAACTTGCTTTTAACAAAAAGTCACTCCAAGTAAATTTTGCCTTTACAACTAACTTGCAAAATGACTTTCTATTAAAACTAAGTAGAGGTCATGGAAAAGGTGCTCAAGGCTATATTTAAATATTAACTGTTATATGTCTACTTTATTGGGCATAAATAAAAATTTAGAATTGATTTTCTAATGTATAATTTAATTTTGCTCACCATTTCAATTATAATTTTTTAGTATTCATGCATTTTTTGTACTGAAAGTGTTCTTTGTTCTATCCTAAGGTATAAACAATCTCTATGCAAAGTTTCGTTACAATCACATTTATAAGATTGAACAGTCTCATGAATGTGATTGAATCACAAACATCTACACAACGTTTCTCATTTATAATTGGATATGAATTACATCATGAATTATTAAAACTTCAATATTTTAATTGCTAAATCATATATGATTGAAATTTCTCATATATGTAGTTTGAGTTATTAGGATCAGATTCCTTTAGAAAAGATAGTGCCAATTTAGATCTTGTATGTTTTAGGTCAAGAAATTATTTTGGAATTTGGTAATGACCATAACTTAAGTATTTTCTCATAATTCATGTCACAAGTAGTAGGTAAGCCATTAAATACTAAAACACTCGATTAACAAATTGCACTTGCAAGAAAGTTTGTATGTAACTTTTTTAGGTTTAACATGCATTCTTCCTGTACTTACTGCTATTAGTCTACTAATTAAAGTCTGCCAGTTAAAGCTTTATTCATATTTAATTTAGAAAAATAATATTTATGAATTTGGTGGTGTCCATTATTGATTAAACAAAAGGTTTCGAATATAAAATTAACTAAAGGTTAATCGTCTTCCATAATAGTGTTTTGTAAAATCCTAATTTAATACGTGAACAAATTGTTGAATGATTTTAGAGATAGATGCAAGATGAGGTAATTATAGATGTACAACCCAATTTTCAAGAGCAACTTATACAAAGCACTGCCACACAGTAAGAAGTTGTGTTTCAGAAAAAATGCAACTTTCTTAGTTCAAATAACATTTACATTGTTTTTGCTGTTGTTTAAAAGTTGGCATTTTTAATAATCTAGCTATCGGTGTTCCTTACTTCTATTCTCGTCTCTGCGATGTTTTCCTCATTGCGTAACAACTCGTGTTTTAGCCCACTCCTCTTCCTATAATTTGAAATAATATTTAAATCAAGCAATGGCAATACACTTTTTATAATCTATTATCATGAAATTTTAAATACTTCATGATTATTAATAAATTAGTATAGATATTGTTATTTGCAGTTACTTTTGATTATAAATATATAATTATTAGTAGCTAATTTATTTAAATACAAAAAGCATTCAAGCAGTGACAAAAAATTTTAAAAGCATATCTAAAATTTGAGAGTTCATATTAAATACATATTTATTTTCAATTTGACGATGAAATACAAAATTTAAAGTTGTGGATAAAATATTGAATTCACTTAAGATAGAATAATAAAAAACTTTATGACAAGAATGTTTTAACTATCTAAATACATTGTGGATACCAGTAGGTATCAATGTTAAGGTTCCACTATATTTTTATGATATTGCATCCTTTATCTCAAAAAAACTTAAGTTGTTCTTTAACTTGATTTATGTAAGGTTTTATGGGAAAAGTCACAAGCGAGAATTAGATTCATTAAGTTCTCATGTTAATTTGCATATATATTTAGTAAATTCTTTATCAGTAAGCTTTTAAATAAATTTATCAGTAATTTAAGTGTTCTTACAATTCTATTCGCCTCCAAACGATAAGTGCGATATATGCTGTGCATACGATGATGCATGTTGCGCCCACCATAAGCCCGGCTGCCAGTCCGTACGGTTCTGTAGACGGTGCACTTCCATCTTCAAGTCGTCCTAATGCTGCATCCTTCTTCACCAGTTGCTCTGCTCCTAATTATAAAATAATTATTAAAATTAATATAACTGTAGTTTTATCGAGCCAAAAAAAAAAAAGACTAGAACCTTGTAAATACTCCGCTTGAGCGTCGGGTGGCGACGTGACATCGTCGTCAATGGCGACCTCATCCTGCGCAAACGAAGGCAAATCAACGTGTTCAGGGTTGTCGTCACGCGAATGCAGCATGTCGAAGACCTCCGAACTGTATGAACATAAAAATATTCGGTAGTAAGGTCGATACTAGTGTTATAAGATTCCGTAATATGAGCTGGAGTACAAAAAAAATATATTTTTAAAATTTAATTTTGGAGTACAGGACAACGCAGGAAACTCTGCCGCTGCAAAGTTAGTCACGAAAGCACCGCAATAGAGTAAAATAGGAATGCCAGGAAGAAGAAGAAAGGGTCGGGGGAGAGTTATACCTGTGCATTGCATCACTCCCAGGTAATAAATACAAAGCGACAGAGTTTCGTGCGTCGTACTGTACTATTTTCGAGCGGTGTGCTCCGAATTATCTTATTTACTTTTGAAATTGTAGCAGCCTCAGGACTGTATTTTCGACACAAAATTTATACAATACTTTAAAATTCTTACACTTAACACGCAGATTGGAAAAAGGCACCGTCCCTAAGTCGCTTAGTTCCGATCTTCGTTACGTAACATGATACTTTAATGAAAAAATGAATCATACAAAAAGTGCAATCACATTGCTAAGATTACAGTTCAACTTAATTAAAAATACCTAACTCGCATAAAAAATCCCTTTAAAGATATATATATATATATACATATATAATCTGTACGCCGGAAGTAGGGTTGCACACTTTTATTAGAAGAAATAGAGTATATCTGATTTCAAGGGAGGTAAATAAAGAGTACGGACTAATAAAAAGGAGTATCACTTATTTTAAATTTTTAAAAAGGTACTTTTTTATACTTTTTGCAGCACATAACAACACAGAAAAAAAAGAGTATTTTAGCGTACTCTATTAGTGTTATAGATTATAGAGTACGCTTACATGATATAGAGTACAATACTCTATTTTAGAGTACGGTTGGCAACCCTAGCGGGAAGCAGTGTCCTAAGTCCATTTTTATCTTGTAACCGTTTTTTAGGGATTTAAAATCGCTTTTCAATGAATTTGATAGTGGTATATTGCATTGCACATAGTCCATAAGAAAAAAACGGCTGACGTTCCGAAAATATAATAGTTTTGTTATAAATCCATATTTGTTTAGAAACAAATTGTCCTATGTGAGCTTAATGATGCTTTAAGCGTATTACGACGTCTTATTAAATCGATTTTTTATTACGATATACCTGTGGATATTCTTTAATACCTTTAAGTATGCCATTTATACACGTAAATTATTGTCTTTGGTGTTGAAGTACACGATAGATTGTCCAAAAGATGAAATCTTTAAAGGTTGGTATGTATAACGCCTGTGTAAGTAGGTATTTTATAAATCGTGTTTGTTGAATTTTGTGTGCTACCAATAAAGTTTTCAATACGAATATCCCACTATACCGTGATATCTTCAATACGAAATTTAATTTGACATTAAAAGCACCAAAAACAGATATATGTGATAATTCTGAATTATTTTTAGTTAAGATTGAAGCTCCAAATTAATGTAAAAAAGCAAGATAATAAGCACCAAAATATGTTACATTTACTGGAAACTGAAAATTGATATAGACTCAAATGTATTAACACAAATGAAGCTAAAATGAATATCAAACATGAAGTAATAACAGCTGATCTCCAAAAATGTCTTGCTAAAGCTTTTTTGACAAATTGTATTTATTTCTACAAGAGAAAACTTTGGATATTAAATATACATATGTTGTTTGATTCTAACGACAATACAACATTTTGTTTAATGTGGCATAAGTCAAAAGAAAAGAGGCAGATACTATTTTGCCAGGTACCAATATCGTTATAATTACTATTTCATGTGATAATTGCTTTAATTGATCAAAACAAAAGCATGTTTATTGCAGTCGGTTTGTTTTTCTTACTTAACAAATATTCTCAACTGAAAATAATGGTCCAAAAATTTATTTTAACAAGTCATACATATGTAGGCCAACACAGTACATGCAATAATAAAAAAAAACTCCCTACAATGGGAATTTTAACTCCGTGCGATTGGCAACAATTAGTAAGACAATCTACTACAAAAAACAATGTAAGTAATTTAGAAACAGAAAACTTTAACAATTTACAAATTTAGTACTCAGCCACATGGACGTCACCTTTTATTATACGGAAATCAAACAAAAGCAAGCATTTTGTCTTATAAGCGTCCTTTGATGGTGAAAATTACAAAGCTCTAGACTTACGAAGAAATACTAGGAGATTGCACTTCATGGTAGCGATTAATTTAGAAACGTTAAAAGAAATACAATGATCTCGAATTTGTTACAGTTTTTGCCATGTTATTGTCACGATTATTATAAAAAAATTACATCATTTAAATAGTACAAATCATTATTCTAAGGGTGATAATGATGACTAAATTAATGTTATAAATACCTTTTCCACAAATAAATGCTGAAAATAGTTTTAGTACTTTTTTATTTGTTATTCTGAAGGACTTACATTATATATATATGTGTGTATACGATTTTTTTAGAAGTATGTTTTACTGAACTCCTAAATAGCTGGACCGATTATGATAATTTTTTTTTTGAGTGTGATTTAATTGGTGCCGGGACGATTTAGACTTATAATTGCACCTGATAGGTGGCGCAGCGATCGGGTTCCAGGAATTTTCTTGTTTTTTTGAATATTTTTTTGGCTATCAAAACGTAACCCCAAAATTTCACCCTTACCATCTTCCAATATTTTTTTAAATGCGCAACTGATCGTTAAAATCTAAAAAGTTCATGAATAATTGACCTTATAAGAGTAACTCATAGTTATGGTTGCATACCATAGATGGTACTAATGTTCAATTCTGTGGTGTTTGTTATTGTAGTGATGTAACGCAAATATATGCACAAGTCACTTGTGTCATAGGTTGATGGTGTTTAGGCATTTCAAATTTGATTCATTGTGTTTCGTTAGATATGAAATAGATTAATATAATTCCCATAGAGCATCGAGAAATGGCATTCATTTTTTAATTTTGCTTTGGGCAACAGTAAATTACATAATAACGAAATGAAAAGATTGAAATATCAATGTAAGTGGCAAATGGCGCTTAGTAATCTTAGTATATACTTTATCGGAAACTCGTTTTCTAAACCCGCTAATAGTAGGTGATAGCAGATAAGCCAACGTTCGGGCAGCAGATGTACTTGTGTTGGGTCCGCTAGTGTGTGTGTATATATATATATACAGTCAAACCTGGGTTAGTGAGAACTGGATAAGTGAGAAAACTCTATAAGTGAGAATAATAGCCAAGACTCGTCATTTTAAGCTCCCAAAACCTCTATTAGCGAGAAACAGAAACCTCTGTAAGAGAGAGTCGTTTTTCCCTCATGGACCTCCGTAAGTGAGACTGCTACTTATCTTTACCTCTATAAGCGACAGTCGAGCTTTATTTATTTATAAATACACACCTAAAAGATACACACATACAGTGACAAATGACAAAACAAATTACAAATTTAACATCTACTATTTTATGACTCATTCTTAACTTTCGTGGAACTTTCTACCATTGTTTTTATATTGTTTTCTCGTCAATATTGTACCTATTCTATTTCGTGGAACTAAATAACGTTGTTATTTTATTGCATTCTTTTCGAATGGACACGTGTGCCTGTGTACCGAGAACAAACCGACGACGATATCGTTGAGAATTGTGTGAACACCTGTATTGCTGGAAATGGCAGTGAAGACGAGGCACAGATTCCGGAAACAGAAATAAAGATCATTCCAATGAAACTAGCTTTAAATGCGTTGGAGACGGTCCATCAGTACTTTGAATATGCGGCGGTTGTTGATCAAGCAATATTCGACATTTATGAGTTAGAGAAAAACATTTAAAATAAGAAAACAGAAACCCAAACGAAATTGACGGATTTTTTAAGTGTAAATAACTTCTAAATAAAATAAAATTACATAGTGCATGAATTTTTGTTTTGTTTTCGTAAGCATCTTGATACCTACCCTTATAAAGTACTTATATGTCAAAATCTAATGAACGTAACATATAAACACTATTAAAATATATGTTGTGTATATTATGCACATAATTTTATCATATTACATATTTACTACATTTGTACTTGCTGTGACTTGTTATTGCTGCGTACCTCTATAAGAGAGAAACGCTACCCATGTACCTGCATTAGCGAGAAACTCTGGTTAGTGAGAAACCTCTTTAAGCGAGAATGAGATTGTGCTCCCTTGAACTCTCGCTTATCCAGGTTTGACTGTATATATATATAAATATCCATATATACTAGCTTTTGCCTGTGGCTTTACCCGCGTAGACATAAAATGCATTCCTTCATCTTTAAATCGCCCCATCACGAAATTTCAGTCAGTTTCTTTCATTCTCGATTTTGATCGCGGTCCCGCTTTTGATTCCAACTTCGGTCTTGATCTAAGTTAATTCCGATTTTATTCTCAATTCCGATTCCACTTTAAATTTTGGTTATAAAATTTGGGTAAAATTACAAAAACATGCAAAATCGATTCGATTGTCGATATGGAATGACGTATTTTTTAGTTTCGTATCTAATTAAAATAACGTTGTATTTAGCCAATATCCGCCCACTTCACTAAGCGTAAACTAACATTCAGCAATCATTGTTTTTTCTTATGATTCAAATATGCCCGTGCTTTCACTCGCGTGTGCTTAGAATGAATCCCTTCATTTTTAATATTAGCCGTTATCGCTGTCAATTCTGTCGCCGATCACGGTCCTGTTATAAATCTTAATTCTGGTTCCATTGTCAAATCCGATCCCAGTCCCACTATTATAATAGCGTTCTTACCTATTAGTTTGATCTTTCCTTGTCTATCGATGCTAGTACTAACTAGACTAATACTAGACTACCATTTTTAATAGTATTTATACATTTTTTAAGTGAAAGGTAATTTTATTATATTAATCTTATATCCTATTTGTGAACATAATCTACCTCTATGCAAAATTTGATTACATTCCGTTCTGCCGTCAGCGTATGACAAACATCCATACAAACACACTTATATTTTTTATATTATAAATAGCCTAGGACCATTTATTAACGATTCCGCATCGAACGATCGCAGTCCCATACTGATACGACCAGTAGTTTTTACATATTTGAGCCTCAAAAAAAATATTTTTCTTTATTTTCATATTTATAGATAACTGTGAAGCGAATGACTTTCTATCTCAAAAGAAATAAATAAAAAAAATCGGGAGGCCAAATGAAAAAAAAATTTTATGAACTGCGAATATCAGCCACCCCGTCCTTCTTGTTACGGACATCCTGTCGCTCTAAGCGAGACCCCCTCTCCGCCCACGTATGGGAAGTGTGCGCAGAGAATTAATTAAAATAGTATATTCTGTTTCTTTCATTATTCATTAATATCACAGATGTTAGATACACATTATAAATCACAGCTACTTTTTCGTAAACTATCATCTTATTTTAATCTAAATAATAGAAATGAAAAATAATTATATTGTATGACTCCTAGTAGAGTCCGCATTTTATTTTAATCACCTGCTAACGCCGTCTTCTTTATCTACCAGTAGCCTAAATAAAGTCGCGTTCGCTTCCAAGGTTTTGTAGCGGCTGTCCTCTTCGATCTCGGCTGTTAAATTTGGCACCGTTTCTTCTGCAGCTTGATATAAAGAGACATCTGCAAAGAAATTCATTGTGAAATTAAAACACGCATCTACCATTAGAATAATTTTAATAAGACTCTTTTCATTGGGCTAAACGCAGACCTATATTTTTTTAATAATAAAGGCAGTGTATGTTATTATCCATCATCTATCGAATTTCTTACTTAATTACCAATGGTTAAAACATAGGTACTTAGTTATGTTAGAACAAAGTACATACCTATATTTTATCGGTACTTTGTTTTCACACAAGTTATTGACTCTAAGGTACAGTTTAATAACCCCTTTCTATATACACGATCTTATAAAGTAACTCTGTGTACGTAATAAAAGTATGTAAAATGAAAGTAGTATTACGGTTACTTATATTATTAAAGAATAGTAAATTGTTAAGAGTTTGGGTTTTTCAGTAATTTTCCATTACTTGTTTCGCAAGAATTCTTGATATATTCTGGTAAGTAAATACTGTAACAATCTACCACAAACGGGTAATTCAACACAATAAGCAAATAATCTTTAATAGCATACAAAGTCATAAATATATACATATTTATGGGACAGTTCAAGCAGATAACACAATTTCATAAACGTAATACGTTCACATTTTGATATAAAACAAATGGAGTATTATTCTGTTATTTATACTGCTACATTTTTATTTATTTTATGAGCGAATCTTAGCTTACTACTCAGTCTGAGATCGTGTTCTAGCTGGATAATAGTCATAATTTGCGCTTTCAGTGTATATCTGTCTAAACTTTTTCCATGAATAAACGCATTGTGACAGGTAAATTGTAGGATATAGCGGAGGTGGACCATGTGTTTGCTGTCCATAGGAAGAAAATTTAAGAGTTGCTCCCTAGGTACCACTAGACCGAAGCGGAATATATGGATATTCTATTTATCTGACTGGGGTAGAAATTCTGTTAATTAATGCGTTGTGCCTGACACACAAGGGTTAAAGCGTCATCTGACGCTGAACTGTCGTCCTACCACGATGATTTAATATGAATATCTACGAATAGCGACATCTTATGGTAGTGATGACTCTGCATTACTAATTTTTAATATATGGTACAATAAACTTGATCTATAGATATATTATTGATATAAATAGTAATCCACAATACAGGAGCCTTCCTTAGGGTACAGTAGTCAACAATGCACCATTATACTTTCGCTATATCCCTTCACCCATCCATCCGTCTGTCTGACTGTTTTTCCGCGGCTTAGTTCGGAGACTCTTAGCACTAGAAAGCTATAATTTGCTTATGGTATACATATTAATTACACCGACAATGTGATAGTAAAGTGGGGTTGATTTTTTTCGTCTATCCCATAGAGTGAGATATCATAGGATAGTTCACTCAAAACATTTTGGGTATATAAAAATAATAATAAAAAGTGTAAAAAGTATGTAAAAGTAAGAGAAAAAATTCGCGCCAATGCATGTATATAATGTATTTAAAAGGAAAACTATCACAGCTAAGCAGGTTTTACATGTTAATAGGTAATAGTCAACCAACCAACTTATAAAATATACTTGGTGAAGTAAAAAGTAAAATTTCATATAAAATTATGGAAATATAAAATGATGACATCCTTAACGCAAGTCATATATGGGCCCGTGTTAGATATTACTAGCAATTAAACCGTGAATATGTCCATAGTATCAAACAAAAAGGCCCCTTGTAAAGGCCGCATAATGTGACGGGAAACTATAGAACCCTATACTGCACATGGCCCGACACGCAGTTAGCCGGTTTTTAATAATGATTGTCAACAACCTCGTTATATGAAAATGTTAACATATTGTATTTCGATCAAACCATCCATTTTGTAGGACAAACGTTTTTTCAAGTTTATATCAAATTATCTCAACAACTAAATAAAAAAAAATTGAATATTCTCTAAGTACTTTATTAGTTGCCACCAGCACGAGTTATGGCACCAAGGAAAGTTGGACGTCTCATCAAAACGATGCCATTCACGAACCAAAACAATAATTAGTCAACATTAATAAAAAAAGTTGGATAGTGGACTAAAGAAAACGGTCTGTTTATGGGATGATCATTTAAAGAAATCGCTAGACTTTCATTTTGTTAAATAAGACAACCACCATCACATATATTTATAATAAGTTGACAATTTCTATAAATTAATATTGATAAGAATAGTAGTTTTTTATTAACATATGTAGATGAGAAAATACTGTATTACTGCACAATAATAAACGGACGGTTAATTCAGTGTATTATTTAAAATTTTTAACTAATCAAAATTTGCAATCGTAAAAATGATAAAAAATCACGAAAATTCGTGACGGTTAGTGTGCACAATCCACAGACAAAATGGTCGGCGCACGGCTGATGTCCGTTCCCAGTCACGAGAGGGGTCACCGATCGCAAGCTCGGCTCTCCTATACATCCGCACACCGCGTTGTTTCTATTCAGCGGTATGGAACCATACAAGGGGTTGATTCTCAATTGTAGTTTCGAATCACTCGAGATTCACATTTTACAAAGACTATGCGAGACTTTTAGGCTTGGATATCAAAATAGGGGGAAATGGGAACGTTTTGGAATTATCACCTAGAAATTGTAAGCATTCAAAACTCCCAAGCAGAAACACTCACGATAAAGATTTATGTCTAAGTAAAAGCGACATGCCTTTTAGACGTTGGTTGGTATCCATCAATTCCCTCTTTATTGTGCCTATTACAAAAGTGTTTAAAGGTTCGTTAATTTATTTGCAGATACATAACCTACAAATAAAAATAAAATCTTTAAAAAAATCTTATAAATAAAGAAGATTTCAATGGTGTCTTAAACAATCAATGCTAAGGACGAGAACACAATGGACCAAGTCAAAGAATATGCAAGATTGTGTCAAAGAAAACATCAAAAACTTTTGAAAGGGTTTTAAAGTATCAATTGTGTAACGATGACTAAGTAACAATATATCGATCAAGGCGATGGGTAGCTAGGAAGTGGAAACACAAATAAGAAGTCTGTTACAAATGTTTATTATTAATATATTGAAGCGAAGTTTATGCGATATTGAACCCATACCGATATAGAACAAGACCGATCTTGATTGAGCTCTCGATTTAAATTCCATTTTTTAGTGTCGATTCCGGTCCCCTTTCTATTTTGGTCACTATTCCGGTCTCGTTCTAATTCCGATTCTGCTGTCCATCCCGATTCTGCTATTGATCCCAATTATGCTCTTGATTCTGATCCTTGTTCCGCTCTCAAATCCGATCCAGTTCCTAGTGTCGATTTTGGTCCTTCCTTGATATTGCGGTAATAATAACAACGGAGCATGCAACAACCAATCGACGTAACCATATTTATTTAAACTATCACTAAATTATAAAACAAAAACGTATATATACGGTATAATATTGTCTTTAATACAGTTTATCATTCTATAAACTTTTAAATCATACGCTACCATCATCGTACATAAAACCTTGCTGTTTTCATAAAAGCCAGAAAAATAGTAGGCAAGATTGAATGTATGCATTTAAATAGACTGACATTGACATCAAGGTAGACGTTTGAAAGAAGTTTGAGAAATATCTTTTTGTCTATTGCGAAATTTTGCAGAACGGTAAATTGACCAGAATTCAGTCGTCGTATACTTATGACAATGTTATAATAACAATAATACATGTTTAGAATTAATCTATTCTACACGTTTTCTTCTCAAGTTCGATTTCTTAACTTCTGAATAATGGTTTAAAGCAATAAAGGACTTAGTGTCTATATACATAAAAGTCCTAGGTTCTGCCTTATGAATCGGGGACTTAGAACTAACCGACATCGATTTAGATTTCGTGCTCCAATGCAACAGCGAATAATCTGAGACGAGTTTTAGTAGTCGAGCTCAAAATGTGCAGTGAGTCACAGCTGACCTTGATTATTCGTGGTTTTTGATTGAGGTGTGCCGTTTCATTCTTTATATATATAGGTACATTATTTCCTCTTACCACAATCAATTTAATGTGCTCGGACTAAGTAAATGCTTGACTAAGCCATCAAATTAAATTTCTATACAGCTGTTTAGACTTATTTCAATATAAAAGTATTTTTAAGTTAGTGATCTGCAATATTTAAACAGTTTATGATAGGATATTTAAAAAGTAATAAAATAATATTAGGTACGTTATCAATATCATATTCATTGTAAGTTTATATTTTAAACTCTTACTTTGAATCCCCTTACAATTAGTGAACATCTGTTTGTACGTGCACTATTTTTTCAATAGCACTGAACAAAATTTATTCATATGTACACTAGGTGGCAGTCCATAAATACTTTAAAACCTCACCTAAAAGTTGTGCATTTTCGAATCCTTCTAACCCCAGGCGTATAGTTTACGTAAACTATTGAAGAAAAGTTTGTAAACCGTTTAACGATACAGCATCGTAAAAACTTGCGCACATTGTTTCACTAAATTATTATTTAACTTAGTTTTTTTATAAATAAGAAGCGCTAGAATCGTACTGGTCCGCCACCGCCGGCGGTCATCCGCCTCGATCGCTAGGTGCTATTTTCAACACTAAATTGCTTAATTTAGGCCATTCTTATAAAATAGACATATACTATCGAATTCCTAATAAGATCTACAATTATGTAGCATAATAAGTTGATATTATCTCTAATAGTTTACTCGGCGTAGGCTATTTAAGCACCCTAAAAGCGTCATTTCTTCCGTTTCGATTTACCATTACCGTTACTACTTATTTTCTACATTATTTTATGTCACAAAACATGTTATATGGCTGGCTGAATAACATATTTGTGAATAGAAAAAGAAATATGTAAATCGAATAAACGGTTCTCGCATGAAAAGCATTTAAACAGATGGATATTTTGAATTTTATAATGTGTACAGATTCACGTTCAATAAGCCCCGGGCAATCTATTTATAAGCTCAAATATGAGTTTGTCCGTTTTTAAAGCTTAACGGGTCATTTGACTTTGATTCTCGAAATTTTAAATGTGCATAGTTTGCATTATGGAAATAAAAGTGAAACATTTTTGATTCAGCTACCCTAGAAAGAATTTCGACAATTCTTACTATTAATGCGAAAACGAATGGTTTTCGTTGTTCCATTTATTGCTGAGGGGGACTAGAGTAGACATTATATGCATCTACTGATTCATTTATTCTATTCTTACGGCTTAACGTTTCAACCGGTTTTCAAAAATTGATACACATATCTATTCTACTAGTATCTATTCTACATATATCTATTCTATCTCTCTACATATATCTATCTATTCCATATGCAAAAGGTTTTGCCGGCTGCTCAAGCCAAGTGGATATAAAATGGATTTTTTAATTTTTCACATTGACCGGTCACGCTGTCAGTCATGATCCCGCTTATTTCAACAGCTTCATGTGAGCGATGCGAGCGAAACCAGGTCTTCGCCCACGTGGAAATGCTTCTTCATCTTTTAAATTAAACGGTCTTTCTGCCAATCTTACTGCTTTTAATTCTGGTCCCGGTGGTATTCTGATTTCTATCCCGGTCACGCCCTCTATTCTAAATCCGGCTCTACAGTCGGTTTCAATCTCGGTCAGATTTCGGTGCCAATCCCGGCTCTCGATTTTGCCCCTCTTCCTACTTTCAATTCTGATACCACTATCGGTCACGCTTCCTATTCGCAAGAAGCTGGGGCAAAAGTTAGTATCAAAATTAAATATAGGCTATATTAATCATGAATAGTATAGTTCTCTATTATTAAAAAAAAGAGTGGCACTCCGTGAGTGCCGACAAAAGTGAAAGCTTGAACAATTACATGTGTATTTTTTGAATCGTCAGGAAGTATTTTATTGTACAGGTAATACTTTTAAATGAAGTGTTTTTTTGTTCATTATTATAAACTACTACTACAAAAATTATATTACAATTTTCATTTATTGCGCTATTGTACATGAAAAATACTGCATATTATTTTACATCTATGTACGTACATACACAATGTATGTACATACTCAATACACAATATATGTACATATCTATACACAGAAGTGTCGATTACGGTAACGGTAACAGTGTCGCGAGATCAATGGTTTTGTCCATCTCTCAAAAATGCCCAACCCGCCTAAAGAAGTTTTCCTTCCAAAAATCTTAGAATCGGTGTAATTAAATCAATAGCTAAAAAGCAGACGCAATCGGGTAGAAATGTTAAAATTAAATTGCATAAAAACCTTCTCCATAATAACATCCATATTATGTACTAACTTTCATGTTGTTCGTTTAAAAGGTGTCAGAGTCCATCAACTTCGGACAGACCAACATCCATTTTAATATATTAAGATTACATTAATTATATCGATCCTGGTCCGTTCTCAATTGAGGTCTCGGCACCGGCCCTTTATTCTGCTCCCCGTCCTGCTTACAATTTCGATACTGCTACCTGTCATGGGTTCAATTTGCACGAAGTAGGGACAAATGCCTTTGATAAAAAATAGGCTATATTACAAGGGGATAGTGTAGAATTCTATGTGTGAAAGAATTCTTATACATACGATTTTCACACATTGTACCATCGCCCCTCCCAATCCCCTAAATTATAAAAAAACTTGTTTCATCATTTATAATAAGCAATATTAATAGTAAATTTCAGAGTCATACCTCGCTCCATCAAAAAGTTTCATACAAAATTCAATCCCTCTTTTATTCTACTTAAAATGCGAATTTAAAAAAATGCGAATTTCTTAGTGAGTCCGTGCCTTACGTAAATTGTCAACTTACCAATTTTTACCTCAATCGAGTTCATAGTTTCGAAGATCTCGTGAAAAAAATTTCGGTTATTTGTATGTGCGATTAATATAGTAAACTTATAAATGAGATCGGCATCTATGGTAGGACGAAGATGGTGTTCACCACAGTTCACGCTGGAGAAGGCGAGGTCAAAAGCGAGTTCTCGATAATCGACACTTGCGTGTAATTGTGATATTGATTAAGCGGATGTATGTCAAGGCACAGCTTCCTTTGTCTGCAGCACATCGATGACAACGACAAGATTACTTACCGACAATGGTATTATACTTTAATTGTTAAGATAATGTGACCCTGATTTGCTATGACAGGTAGTGAATTCTAGACCAGTAGGTTGCAACGAATGGGACAGTTTCAATACGATATATAATATTATGAAGAATCGTACGCGGAAGTGACTAATAAGGTTGCTATGAAAACCGGAAACGAGACAAACGTTTCCGTCGATTTATTTTCTTCCTGATTTAGTTTTTATAGTACTTACTTCAGACAGAATGTTACCGTTTATTACGGAAATATTATGATAATTCTCCTCAGACATTATAAACTCTGTGATATAACAAAGAAAAACAAACGCTGTGTAAATGGGGATAACTAAATAAGGAATATATTAATACTTTTTATATTTATGCGGTGTTTGTATTTAGCTCATGTCGAGTTATCGGTGTGCATTTACAATATTTCCAGAAGCTGAGGTATCCTATGTTTAAATTCAATTTTATAAACCAGGTGCTTTATGTTAGAAACTTTTCAGTCTGTGTATCTGTATGTGGCATGTAGTTCCAGAACGGATGAATTGATCTCACAATGTTATTTTTTGTCATGACAGTTTTTTTTGCCATGTCTAATCAAAACTATAATTAATTTATTAGATTAAACAGACTATTATGTTGTACAGCGCGTTGATTTTCGTTTTCGCTTTGTCTATTACTTTATGACAATTAACGTTGTTTACGCTAGTTCGAATGTTCGGTTTTACTTAAATAGTTGTACAATGTCGCCGGTGTTGTTTTTGGATACTAATTTACAAAAGCACTTTTAATTTCTGAATGAAACTAGATCTTAATTACACTTGCATTATTATGCTCTCTAATTTACTAACTCTAACTAACTTCATCTATCATCGATGTACATAACTGGTAATATGACGTTTTCTTAATTTTCTACAGTTTCAAAATAATATAGTTTCAGAATATTTTTTAATACAGAATATCTCTTAAAATTCAAAGGGTTGCAAAAAAATGTACTGTTTCATACTTATTTTTGTGCTTTTCGTATTGTAAGGAATTGGTAAATATACACAATCATTCCATGCCTGATTGGGCAGTACCGGCAGACAATTCAGTTGCAATTCCAGTCACGGAAACATAAACACAAACACGTGATCCATCATTTATTTCGACTACGCATTTAATTACTTCTTACAGTAATAAAACGTGCCTTCCACACGTAAAGAAAAAACGTGAGCCACGAACATTTGATTATTACATAGTAACC
The DNA here is from genome assembly GCA_005406025.1 of Eumeta japonica. Classification (NCBI taxonomy): domain Eukaryota; kingdom Metazoa; phylum Arthropoda; class Insecta; order Lepidoptera; family Psychidae; genus Eumeta; species Eumeta japonica. The sequence continues at coordinate 135,678 of BGZK01000871.1, forward strand.
AAGGCCCCATTTGGTGCGAAGTGGTCCTCGACCGGCAGCCAGTGGGTCAAGCCGAACCCAGACGCGCTACGGGTTTAAGCCAATATGTTCTTAACGGTACAATCAATTCCGGACAGTGAACATAACATTTTAAAGCGATAATTACTGTAAACGCATTACACACGCGCAAATGAAATTATGCTTGATGTATCATTTAGCGGCGCTTTTATTTATTTAACTTCGATTAACTTTCAAATGGTTTAATAATTCACAGGGAAATAAAAATAGTCACTCATAAAATATTATATAGATTACGTATAGAATCTAAGATCCTTATCTTAAGCCTTGTATTATTTTGTTGAGTACAAAATACCTATCTGCAAATATGTAGAATGTAATAATGAAATTAGTTATACAGTATATTTTTCTCATTGTTTTAGGAATAAGTAGATAATTTTGTTACATGTTAATTGTTAATATTTCTAATTACCAAAAATCATTCTAAAAAAATCCCTAACACGAAATGAAATCCCCTAAGTATTGCCCAGTGATTCATTCCAATATTACAAGACAGTTGTTGCACAGCGTGATTCATTCTTGAAGCCCTTCTCACTTCTCGTTTTGCTCTGACTCACTGGCGCCTTTGACTACTAATTTTCTCTTTCGTTTTGCACGATTTTAGTTTGTTAATCCCCCACGAGTTAGACTCATAGCCTTTGACTGCATTTTGGTCTTATTTTTCCTTATTTTACAACTCAGTGCAATAAATTTTAATATGTGTATATGTACGTATGCGTATTAATGCGGAATAACATACTTAAGTATATGATTTTGGGTATATTACATTGTATAACAGAAATTCTATACTTAGGTATCCTATATAAGTTAGAAATATAACGTGGAGTATCGTGTAAGGTGCATTGATCAAAAGTTGGCTGTAATCATATTTGATTTAGAATCAAGGTGTTTTCAATTTCAACGGCACCCATTTGCAAATTATAAATATTAAGAAAATTAATGAGACCCGCCTGCTGCCAAACATAATGTTAATTATTTAACTTAGGCTTTCAGCTCATAATGTAGTCTGTTAAACCAAAGTAGAGTTTATTAGGTTTTAGTAGTTTGTTTTCTCAATCTTGTTTCGTTCTTTTTAGAGTGTTGCTTCTATTGATTTTTTGCAGTCGAGTTTTTTATTCTTTTATTTAGTTATTTTGTTATGCTTTATAACAACATGATCTTTGTGCGCATACGCTGCCAAGAGAGAAGTTTTATAACCTTCTCACTCGCATTTAATTCCTTTCAAAATTTTTTTTTTAGCGAATACCTACATCGCATAAGCATCGTAATTGCCAAGTTTTATGTTTATAGAATTTATAGTAAATCTAAATTTCATGACGTAATTGTCAATGTTTCGTTTATATATAAAATATATATGATGTCCATACATACATTTTAATTTAAGTATACACCTTTTATTTTATTATTTGTTTGTTTATATCAGGTATGGGCAACCTTTGACATATTGTGGACCAAACTTTACTGTGCAAATACGTTCGCGGGCCGCGTTCAAAAGTAGATGCATTTTAAAGTAGTGTTCATAATTTTTAGCGATAAATATCAGATATGAAATTTTTCAAAATGTCTCGCGAGCCGGATCAAATCTTACAGTGGACCGGCTGTTGCCCACATATGGTTTATATAGACAAAAAATAGAAATAGAGACTGAAAAAGTAAATATATTTCGTTTATTTTATTTTACTCTTTAAAGATAATCTAAAAAAGTTAAACAGAACTTTAACAATTACTTAAATTAATTTTTGTTAAATGTATATGTCAAAATGTAACCTACATGCTTGCGATTTATATAACTTTGTTTCAAAGCAGTTTAACTTTTAACTATATATATAAACGGTCTTGATAGTTTTTTTCCACCAAACCACTTACTAGCATAAATATAATAGATGCCATAACATTCATTTATAGTATTGGATGGATATCATTATCATGTTTTCGCAATCATTTTGTCACCGTTTTGCAAAGGCGTATCATTTGATTAGTCTTTTCATTTCGTGAGCGTTCTTAGTCTGAAACGAACCGCGGACTTCAATTAGAACCGGAGATATAGAGAAAGAAAGCTCGAAAAGGATGAAAGTTAGGTAATTTCAAAAGTTTAATAGTAAATTTAATTAAAAAAAGTAAATAAATCAGTTGGATAGAATGCCTGGACGAACTGGTAAAAGATTTCATACTTTTTTATTATGTAATATTGTGCTCAGCGATACACATGTATATTTGCATAAAATAATATTTTTGAATATTTTTTTTAATTAAAACGTCTCGACTCCCGCGCCTACTTCAGAATAATTTATATAAACATAGCAAAAATAATACGACATACTTTTTAATTCGTCCACGTATGGCCTTGTCTTTCGTTAAATGTTTTGTTCAGGTTTGCTGCGACTGTGCTGCCCTCTATTTTGAACAATTTACATTACCAAAATTATAGACACCCTTGTTGACAACGTTTCACTTCGATAAAATATAAATCTCAATGGTATTTGTTGTATGTGAAGAAAGACTTTGTGGTAAAACTTGCACATGGGACATGTTCACCAGAACTTTCAAGGGCATGTGAATTTCTTAACACCTAAAAAATCGATATAGACAACTATTCAGATCTAATGCCCTCTTCATGTTACGTAGATTCGTGTCCAGCAGTGGGAGATTTATAGATTACATTAAAATACATCTTTTTTAAATATAAATTAGTTTATTTTAGATAAATTTAATAATAATAAATGTTAGTTAGTGCATATTTAAATGTTAATTAGACATATATAAAATGTTTAAATAAATTAAATATAGATATCTGGTACAAATCGCGATAAGGTAAATGAAAAATATATCGCAGTATATTACAAATAATCATAACCTGCCATGAATTTAGAAATCTGTGATTAAAATAATAGAGATATTAGAGCATAACTATGTAATTGTGAATTAAATTTGTCATTTGAATGAAACGAGCATCTGGTCTCTTCAGCATAAAAAAGGACAGAGGAGAGTCCAGACTTATATATTCACAAATAAGTTAGGGCAAGCACAGCACAGCGCTTTTAAACTTAGTCACCTAACAATAGTTGAGTTGATCAAACAAAGTACGTAATCCGATTTTATTTTTATTTCAAGAATAATATTTTCCTTCAGTTTGATTAACGCATTCAGAAAGAATGGTTAACGTTTATTGTTTAATGAAACCTATTACATTTCAATATCTAACAAAGATGACCGTGACGATGTTTACATCGATAAAGTGACTAATAGCTATGTATGTTCCATTAGGGTTTTTGTGGTTGTGTTGTATCGTTAACTTATCAGTCGTTCTACGTATTGACCGTCAGTTAAACAACTTTTAGTGTAATTCAGAACAGTCTTATTGTTCCCATTCATTTAAAAGTTTGAAAGTGCCTTTATAGCATTTCTTATTCAAGACAGAATATAAAGTCTGGTTATTCCAGTATATTTTGTTCACATGAATATATACTTTTAAATGGATTTTCTTTAAAGGAATTAAAAAAATGTACTTATATGTATAAACCTAATACATAATGTTAAAAATTATGAACTATCATGACTACAAAATGCTAGATTAAATAAAAAGAGTGATAATAAAAAATCGATATCATTAGTGATTTTTTTTACGTGCGATTTTTTACACTAGATTGGAACAGTTGTGCTGTAGAAATAGTCTTATGTTTAACATGAGAATTAAACGAGATTCAAGCAAAACGTCGACTAGAAGATGTGTAAACAGCTTCTTGTCCTGCCGAAAGATTATCGTTTTATTAAACGCATTGTTACTTGCGATAAAAATTGCATTTATTAAAAAAACCAAACATGGAAAATCAGTGGTTAGACAAAGGACAATTATCTGAACCCGTCGTGATGAGAGGATGATGACGAAGTGATATTGAACGCCTACAACATCTACCATTTAGATCTGATTGGATTTGAGACACAGGTTTGGGATATGAGCATATACCGTCGATTACAACCTTGATGCTTCGTTCCGTGAGAAAGTTATCTGTCCACCTGCGTAATTTCTCGGTAAGCCCATGAGGACGAAGTTTTTGAGACGCACTTTGTACTATATTCTAACAAAAGCCTTAGCTTTATCCAAACTAACAACCAAAACCTCTCCCTATCTCTCCATTGCCTTGGTTCGCCCAAGGATGGATTAATAATGTGAGAAGATCATCAGCTGAACGGTCATTTCGAAAACCGTACTGATGATCATTAATCAGCTGATGCTTCTCAAGGTAGCCTAGGAGCCGTCGGTTGATAATGCATTCCATTCTTTTAGAGAATAAGGAAATAATGACGATAAGTTTGTAATTGGATGGATCTAAGCGTTCGTCTCTCTTATGGTTAGAGAGCAGTAAAACGGTCTTCCAGGAATTCGGAACTATGCTGAAAGAGTATGAGAGTTGAAACATGTACGTAAAAACGGTGCCAAATCAGGAACATATATTATAAGCACAATGGTACCATTCCACAAAGAAAAAAATACTTTGTACGGATACTTGTATAAAGTGAACAACCGTCATTAAGTCTCCGTATCCGACAATGAGCAATATTTCTGTGCCTCCATCAACCATAATTGAGCTAGACACAAAATGAGTGTCTAAAAGATCGGTTTCTCTTTACTGTATGTGATAATGATCCATCTTTCTCGCAGGGAAAGATGGAAACGACACTTGACAAAAATTACTTTGGACTGCTCTGGCTAAAGACTAAAATGCATGAGATCTAGATCTCGATTAGTGAGAAGTTGACAAATAGCATGTATCACCAATCCTTCGTATGCGCTTAGATTTAGATAAGTTTATCGCCTTTTAGTAAATCTTGGAAGCAGAGTTCTACCTTTTTGTGAATAGATCGGTATTTGATCCATCAGTTGTATTGCAATTTCCCCAGGCTCGATAGCAACTCAGTTTCTACGAGATGCCGTTTATAAATGCTTAGAATCCAGGGTTGACATTTTCCACCTGCGGCAATGGAGTCAGTTAGGATCGTTAGAAGGTTAGGATCGTCCGACTTGAGGCTCTCTCCCATGGATAAGATGCAAAGAAGGTACGCATCCTATCCCAGTCTGCAGATCTATAGTGCCAAATACGAAGTTTGCCTACTAGAATTGACTACAGTGGCCGCGACAGTGGCACCTTACATCGGACCAGATAGTGGTTTGATGATCCGAATGTAGCACTAACGTAGACCTTATACTTATGACGCTGTGAGGTTAGCAGAAGATCTAGCAAGGATGGGATGTGGCTCGCCACATCCTGCACTCGATATACGGATACTCGATACTCGGATAACGATATGAATTTCGCCAAACCATAGGCTACGGCAAAGTCGTGTGTACTCTCCCAGCATGATCGCTAGCACATGATCCGAGCCACTCCACGTGGCGGGTATTTAAGTCACTTGAAATTACAATCTCTACAGAGGGAATATGTTCGAGCACAGAATCGACCATCGTTTCAACGCTCTGATTACATTACAATTAATGAACTTGACTCCAAGTATTCATCGCTGCTTTTCCATTGATTTATTGGCCAATACTCACACTTCTGCACTTGAATGTCTGATTATGATTAAGATGAAATTGTTAGATGTTATGCTCTATTTGACTCCAAAACGTTATATTCAAAGTTTGACTATGCCATCAAATCAGAAGAAGAAAAAGATAAAACAATGACGCTATTGAATGACGGAAAACCAACGAAAACATTACCTGATATCGTTAGAATTCATTTTAAATTTCTGTGGGAAATATTTATGTAGCGCTAAATAGATAGTGTTCTTAAGCAGCTATAAGAACATAAATAAAACTCAAAATATATTTGCTGATTCATGTGCACACAGTCCTGCAAACATATTTCAAAGTAGATAGATATATCTCAAACTTGTTCGACCAGAATCCAATTCGTATTTTTTATACGCGTGCGGTTGTATGTTACTTTTTGTAAATGCAGTCTGGGAATGCGGAGTTCATTTTTTGAAGAACAGTAACAATATATTTTAATCGTTATATAGCGAATTTCGCAAGCATATATTTTTGTTAGCCTCTTTTAAATGATTAAACTATTAATTATTTTAAGTTTAAAAAATATGGATTGTATCTTTGTACATCAAATTTTACCTATAAATAACAAACTCGTGATTGTTAATTTAAAGAAATACGTGTATAGAAACTGTTAGCGCTTTCTTTTTCATGTTATTACAAAAAACACAAGACCTTTTCTGGCATTATTTTGTGGATGGTCCTACGGACTATTGTAAGACTCAGCTTCCTTTAGCTTCCTAAAATCTAAGATTAAAATATTATAATCCCAATAATATTCAATTTCTTTGTAACGACATTTAGTCATGAAGTACTTATTGTATAAATATTTTTATTCCGTTATTGTTTGTTTGATGTATCATTGGGTAATTTTATTGAATTTTATTTTGAGCTTTTTGTGTAAGATTAGGTTGCGCTATTTTAATAATGTAGGTTTTATTGAACCACAAATAAACTTTACGGTTTCGTAGCTAAATCAAGTAATCTTATATTTTCCGTATCTACTTGTCTCATAATAGTAACATCGGCCCAAGCAAACTAAGGTGGCATAGACAAATGACTCGAATGGCTCTCCATGAGAAAAAAATATTTTGCAGAAAAAAATAAAGAGCAAACGTAAAACCTAGACTTACAGGCCATCGTCTAGCGTACCTACACGGAGTATCCGGCATTGTACATAAGGATATTTCTCAAATGCTTATTTTTGTTTACGAGCAGTTGTGTAAAAAGTCTTCGAGTAGATGAAAAACAGATATATCGCTATTCAGTGACTTAATCTTTCGGTGGCGGCTTTATATTAGACATTTTAAGCCTGTGGTGTTGATGCAACAGTGATATGAATCACGATAGAACCACTACGCGTCACCACGACTCCATCTTTTTTATGTTATAGCAAAGAATGTCCTTTGCAAAATATAGTAATTTACCATTTATTTCTTTTTACGATTCTAGTATGCACGTAAATGGCTGCAAGAATGATTCTGAACATAGAAGTGACTTACATCTAAGTTTTGATTTATAACTAGATAATATAGAGAACTAGAGAAGATAAAGAAGAAAAGAGAACTAAGCAACATAGAGAACTTTTATGCCCTCCGCTTAAGTCATGTATTGAAGATGAAGACAAAAAAAATAATGAAAGTATAATGTCAGACAATATTTATGTGATGTACGATCGCAGCGATCGTAAGGTTAATAGAATCGTTAAGATTGTAGAGGAAGTGATAAAAATCGTTCTCAATTTAACGGCGGTTTGCATCAAAAGTAAAGTTTTTGTTGTCGTCGGCGATACACTATAACATGGCAAAGGAGTTGGATTTTTAATATCATTTCAGAAAGGCCGCTTGCAAACAACCAAAATCATCAGTTGATTATTTTTTAATTAATAAGCATTTTCCCATAATTTTTCATTATCTAATCAATTATAGTATTGAAGTGATAAAGTAAACATTTCTATTATTGATAAAAAAGGGTACTTACAAGATTTTATTTTATTTTTATATTGTATAGTAGCTGTGGTGAACTCTGATATCACCTGCTTACACAAGAGGGCGGTGCAAGAGACGACGCGAAGATGATAGTGTGATTAGGGTATTCGAAGTGGGGGAAAGAAGAGTTAGGCAAGCATGTATTGTGATATTATGGTTCCGTAGCAATATTATTTTATTTTCAATTAAGAGTTATTTTCTTTACATTTAATGGGAAATCACTCTGACGAGGAACAGTGTTTACCTTAATCACGATAATTGCAAAATTGACTTTATGACATGTTTTGAAATCTCCCGAAAGAGAGGATCGCTCTTCAAAGTTTTTGTATAGAGCATAGCAATTTTATACCAGAATAGATCCATGTCAGTGCGGTTTTCTTGCTAGAAAAATGGAATTTGCGAGATGGCTTTTCCTTACCTTAATAGGAATCGGGAAGTCAGTAGCTGCTAATTAGTTTTACTTGAGTAATGCACACCACTTTAAGAAAGAGTTTAAACTCGCGTAGCCTTTATAACGGCAACGATAAAACGAAATGAAATCAGTTGTGTTGCCATCTATTATTTTTTAAATCATAATGAATGTTTCACCTTTCTTATAAACCAAATTTTATATAAAATTTTAATAATAATTCTGTAAGAATTTTTAACAATTTTTATAAATATTCAATGCCTGTGCAGTGTGCATGGAATATCCTTTAATTAAAAATTTGTACAGAAATAGCGCCAGATAACGGTGATTTTTGGAAGATGTGTTAAAAAAAAGCGCTATTTGAAGTATGTACGAAACATTAATCTAAACAAAATAGCATTAAATAAGAAATTTACGTATCGACTGATTTACAATCACTTTTGAAGAAATACAAATTTGCAAAAAAATATAATATAACGCGGCCCGACCATAGTAAATCTCGATATACCTACGACCAAAATTAAGCATGATCGAGGTCCAGATTTATGGTTATACAGTAGATTGAAGGATTGATACGTTAGATCACAAAATATTTAGATCTTTTGAAAGGATTATATATTATAAGAGCCTAAAACTAACATTTGAAGTATGCTGTTTAGTTTTCTTAGAGTATATTTTTAAAGTTTAATATGATATTCACGATTAGTTTTTGTGAATACGTAATGAGATTTATAACAATTTAATAAATCTACTGTACATGTTCGAATCGATATTCCATCATATAACGTGTCGATTTGCTCACATTTAATTTTGAAATGACTTGCAAAATATTTAAATAATATTCCGAGTTTTAAATAAATACTTGCATATAAAGAACAAATGAATAGGTATCTTGTTTTAAGGATCCGTAAAACTGACCGAATTGTCTCAATATGATCAAGCGAAAAGTGTTACAAATCGATCGGGCGGCTCATTCTATGCAAATCGGATTTTCGGCACGGGCACGAGCGACTCGGATGTCGGTTACGACAGACGTCTGTACTGGCAAGCACTAGACACGCCGACGCTGAGATCATTGTAGTAATTTTGCATATTAGATAGTATATATTTCCGTATATGTCATACTACATTTGTAATGGTGAAGTGAATGACTCACGCCTACGCGTCATCTCCCACATTTCCGGTTATTTTAACAAGTAATTTTTTTGTGTGACCGAATTAATATTTTAATGTATTCATAAACGCAAATCGGATCGACATCGCGCGTGCTCAAGAGATAATAAAGAAAAGGTTACAAGACTTAGCTTTTTAACGTTCGTACTTCGCCTCTTTTAAAGGTTCCGTACGCGAAAGAAACGAAACGAAACCCTTATAGTTTGTGTTGTGTCTGTCTGTCCGTCCGACTGTTAATTCTATGTCAGCAAGATACCTTGTTATTTTAATTCGTCACAACATTTTGGATAGAGTTAACGGTACTATTTTGCTATTTCAATTACTGGGTTACAAGTACGTGCGCTGAGTACGTATATACTTGTACCGTTTTCTTTCACTCCAAGAATCTAGAAATGATCTCTTATTCGTTTCGCAACCGAAAAATGGTTCTAGAGTAACGGAAATAGACAAACCCATTAAAAATATAATGAAATAATCATTAGGGGTGTATATCGATTAACCTTTCTTTCGTTCCTCAATTCCAGCATCTATTGCTGAAGATAGGACATAGTTTTGACGGCAGTAATTAATATGTTTATACTCCATAAATAATGTCATTTAAAAATATTCAATTGTGTATTGATTTTTATATTACATTCGATTTAATTTTGTATGAATGTGTTAACAATAGTAGTAATTTAATATAATATGCTCTAATTAACTTAAAATAAATCTAAAATGAATAAATAAAAGTAATTTTATGAAGTCCTTGAGTAAAATGCGTGATATGTTGCTGTATATGGTGCTTAAATTTTATCATTCAATAAATAGTTCTTACCAAAAGCAAATATTGCTAAGATTAAAAATTGTTGTCGTGCCATTGTATTCTGAAAAAAAAAAATAAAGCGAATGCATTACATCAATCTACATGTCTCAAAATTATGTAGGAAAATAGTCTAGTATTTATTAAGTATTTTGTCTATAGGATTAGAGAAGTGATATTTTAGTTATCCTTCTTTTCCTATACAAAATGTGGTATATAAATTTCCCCTTCGCATTCTTCGTTTTTTTTTCTATAAACAAATTTTACATATTCAAAGATATTCTATTTTGTTAGAATAAAAATATTGATTTTTACACATATAATAAAACTTGTCCATTAATGAATTTCGTAACTTGCCAATAATTGTCCAATGAATAATATAATTTTTTTTTATTTACGTCCTTTCGATTGAAGTAAACCGAATGTAAGTAAATCATGAACGATTTTCATTATATAAAGTTAGAGTTCTTTAAAATAATAATAAGAAAGACGTAGTAAACCCATTCTGAGCAAAGTAACCTTTTAAATAACAAAGATATTAATTTTAAAAATAAACCTGATATTAGACTATTTACAAAGTCCCTCCTTTTTTCTATCATATGCATCTCATTTCTAAGGGATGAAATTCTTTTTTTAAGCTACTTTAAACTAGGTGCATGCAAAAACTAATTGCACAGAAAATAATTTTCTTATTAAGCGATAGTCAAATAATTCATTCCGTGCTTTGTAAGATTGATTGAAATATTAAACTGAGAACTAGGTACGGATTAAAGCTGAACACCAACTTAGCACTTTCGCGATTTCAAACCAGTTTTCAATATGGGCAAGTATATATATTAAGCATCGTGCTGTAATAAATACAAACCCGATCTCGATGCCACCGACTCACACTTTGGAAATTCAATTTTTTTAGTGCCACGAATAAAAGCTAAAGTTTAAACTACTCAAACACACAGTTACGTCCTTACGTATTCACATGACTCGAAAGCCTGACTCGGAACACGTGCGTTTTACACCGTGGAAGGCTCTACACTACGGCGCTGCGGTCGCCCCCCGGCAGCAGATGCTGGGAAAAATTGATGACCTCATGAAAACAGAAGGAAGACAGCTCCTCGCACGGGAGTTCAACGGCTCGTATATTACCTTTCAAATCACACACCTTCGTTAGATAAGGCCACTTTACGAGGTTTGCGTGTCAAAAAAGATAAGAACATTTTTAGTTAGAAGTATATTTACTATGCCGTTGCGCGAGTACATGTTCAGTGTGTCGTTAATGAACTTTGAGAAAGACGTCTATTTAGATAACATGTTTGGGTTGGCTTCATTATTATTTTTTTTAATGAATTTTAAGTTTTAGGATGCGAAGGTGAGACATTCCGACAGTTCGTACGTATTCGGGAGAATTTGTTGATGTATTCACTTTTTAATAAGTAAACTGGCGCTATGAATTCAATATGTATTAAATATTATAGGTGGCTTAACTTGATTTTCAAATAGCATACAATAAGTGACTTGGATAATGTTTGTTTGTTGAACTTTAGTGCTTATTGTGCTCGAACTGAATTGAACTGATCTATAATATAGATAAATATTACCTTTTAGACCCACTGTGTCTGTAAGATGTAGGTTTATTTTCTAGATTTGATCCCGGTACAACACTGTATTACCAAATGATTCTATTGTGATTCTATTATTATCAATCCTGGTTCGGATGACGATTTTGGCACAGACTCGACAAAGGGAGTCGAATTCATTATAAAATAATATTCAAGACTATGTGCATCAGGTTTAGGTTCAGTACTTGTGGCTTATAATGGCATTATTATATAACGACTTCATAGTTTTCTATATTTTTTTCTATATTTATATTTCTGTACTTTCTATCGTTTTCGATTGGCAATTCAACATAATGTTCAGTTTGCTTTCAACGTTTTCTAGAAAGTAACGATGGACTAGCTTTTTTCTTTGCGGGCACTAATGAAACTTAATGAAAGTATTTTTGATTTATAAGAATCTACCTATTCCATCAATGACGTGGCCCCATTTTGTTGTATTGCATTTAAGAAATTTAAGGGCTTATTGAAACTAGTTTTTAGTTGTTATAAAATTATATTGTAGTATATGCCTAAGTGGTCTATAGAGAAAGCCGATTTCACAAGATTTTCATAATTCAACTATAGGATTCTATGGTTAAATATATGTCATATACAAAAAGAAATATCAGAACAGACAGGAAGAATTGACAATTTGGGATTAGTTAAAAATAATATAAAAATGTAGGTAACATTATTTTATGATTTTTATCGTTAGTGATTAAGGTAGCATATAGAAATTAAAAAAAGTATCTGAAATTATCCAAGACTTTTATTTTACTATAAGCTCCGACCCCCGATGTTCACGGCTAAAATACATTTAATAAAAATTTTTTGAAAATTGACTTATGTAATCTATTTAAAATGGAAGAAGAGGGACGCGCATACAATTTTCATTAATTGGAAAGAGCAATTATTTTTTATTAAAAATCTTTTGATAGCAACATTTTGGAACAATGATGTCATACATTGATTTGAGTTGTAATATGAAAAATATATATTTAAGAGTTTTATACAAAACTAGCTTACCGCTCGCGGTCTCGCCGGCGTGGATATGGGACGTGTTCCTCCATCTTTTGTTTTAAACAATCGTCCTGCTTCAATGTCTGGTCCGGTACCTTTCCTGATTTCGATCTCGGTCACGTTCCAGATTGCAATACCAGTCCTCATTCAGTTTCTAATTAATTCTAAAATTTAAGTCGCACTTAAGTAAAACTTAGCCTATCGACAAAGTTAATGTATCCTTTACGTGTATACAAAATTTCATTTTGATCGGATGTATAGGTCAATAGTTATAACGGCACAACGAAAAAAACCTATGTAGATTTATATATTAGTGTAGATGGGTATTTTCTGTTTCACGTGAGTTGCATATGTATGTATAATAAGTACCAAAAAGGGGTTACTTTTTAAAAATTTATCCCCAAGTTGCAAATTCGGTAAAATTCCATACAAAAAAAAATATGAAAATTCACCCACTATTTGAACTCAGAAATGTCGAAGAACCAGCAGTGGAACAGGAATTTGAATTAGATACAGAACCGGAATTGAGATATACCTAATTGACAGAGAGGTGTTGAATATAAAAAATGAGGAAATTCATTTTATGTGCACGTTGGTGTAGCTGTTGGAAAAAACGTAGTACCGATAGGTATTATAGAATATAGTCGGCATAAAGTCGAAATATAGTCGGTCATTGTGTTTGTGCGCTTATAAATAGAGAACCGCTGGTCCAATTCGCATGATTCTTTTTTAATATGAAAATGGACACTAAATTAGTATACGTTTGGTTATGGTACGTAATCAGGTGACGGTATTAGTTTTAATCATTTTAGTGTACCATGTCGGATGAAAACTGCGATAGAGCGCGATCATGCTACGAATCTGTGTAATAATAATGCAGTAATGCATAGCCAATTTCACATTTGAGTGTGTGTGCCCAATATCTAAAAATAAGTATATAAGAAAGCGATAACATCATACATAAATTCTAAAAGTTAATATTAACATTAGGTTTTGGTGAAAATGAATATACTTGAAGAACTCCTTGTAATATAAAACGTGTTACTATTTGTCTGTCCATTTATTTTTATATTTGTTTTTGTACTGGATACTGGATTAAGCAATTTTAATTAAATTTGGCATACTGATAAGACACAGTGTTGCGTGTAATATGGTCTATGATCTGCCTATCTGAAATTAAAGTTACACAAAGTATTAACCGATTTTAATGAAATTTAAAACCTGGTAAGGCTCATTGTCACGTAAAATATAAGCTATAACTACATTATGCTAATAAAAAAAACTGTCATTATTTCTATTTTATTTTGTCGTTCACGTTTTATTACTTGCTTGATTTGGAAAGAGAAAGAGGAAGCATGATGTATGATAGAGATGGAGAGGGGCGAGATGGTGATACGGAGTGAAAGAATGACGGGGAAAAAAATATCGATTTCAAACGGTAAAAGGAGAACGATCGAAATTAGTAATGGCGTCAGTATTAAATTTAGAATGGAGGTTTTAATAGAAATTACCAATCTCAATAAAGATTCTGTATCCACGCCGAGGAAGTCGCGGGCAAAAGCTAAGTGAATATATACGTATGTACTAGCGACCGGGTAACTTTGTATGTTTGGGTGGACAACAAGCAGGGTTTCAACCTGAAGTCTCGCCTCTGTATACGCTTTCAATATATTCCAATTTCATTATCGGTTCCAATTCTGATTTCGGTTCACATTATATTATTCTGTTATATTAAATTATATCATTAGAACATATAGTGTAAATGATAGCAATGCGGAATGTATTACGGAAAGTGAAAATTAAAAAAATAACTTTTTAGCGGTTTTTGGATTCTTTAACGATAAAGAACCAAATAAGTTCATGTCTAAAACTTTCTTCCCTATAATATTACATAATATATAAACACAATAATATCATAATTTTGTTTTAAAAGTTAGAAAATATTTAAATAATTACAATTACAAGTAGTTTAATATTAAGCCGGAAGAAAATTTTTTTTTTGTATTTCATATATAAATATTCAAATAATTTTTCATCATATTTTATTTATATTAAATATAATGAATATATGCCATTTTGTTCAACAACTTGTTGCCATTTTATAGGTAGTGACATAATCCCATTGCTGTAGAGATTTTGGGACTACTGATAAAAAAAAACTGTGATAAGTAGTTTTGACAATGCTTTTTTTTTTTGGTAATTGTTTTTTGTATTAATACTTCAAAAGACTTTCTACGTTAGGTGCACTAATTTTCGTGGACAGAAAAAAATTTTTCTCCGTTGCCTAATGGAAGAATCATCCAGGTGCACTAAAATTAAATATAAAGGATCATAATAGAAAATTGTCTTTGCTTGTAAGATTCCAAAATATTGCACCTAATTGACACTATAGAAATAAGGATAAATACAATACTTTGTAAAATGATCGGTTTTCATTTGGAGTTTCATCATGATTTCAAACAGCTAGTCATGTATATGAATATTGGTGTCTGTAATCGTGAAAAGGCATAGAATTTGTAGTACTATATCGCCATAGTCGATATACAATCTTATAGTAAAGATAGCACAGAAGGAGAGATAAAATCGCTAACGCTCCTTTCTACTTGGACTTGTTTTTGTTATGACATCTGTAATGAAACAAAAAGCGATAGTAATGTAATTGACAAGCACGCCCGTGACAAAGTTCGTACACTTTTACCATATTTATAAAAAAAAAAGTCTAATGATGTACCTTACCAAAACTATTATCGACAATTAGACTTTGTTCTTACCTGAATTTATATAAAAAATCTAAAATTTTTTTGAAATTCTACCTGTTTCAGTAAACAATGTAACATTAACGCTAACCAAGTTTATGTAAATTAAATGTTTGTCTGTTTGTTCAGGCTAAACTCCGAAACGAAGAAATGCATTGTGATCAAAGTACATTGTTCTGCTCCCATAAATTATTCGTCTAAGCACCAAAGGCGACTAGAAATTGTTTCCTACATTCCGAATCCCCAAAATTCAGTTAGAGTAACGAATACTTCTGAGAACTTATTAATCACCAAAAAAACCTTTGTGGTTATAATAAAAATTAAATATGTTTTTCTAACAGTGAAATTTCAAAATAATAACTCTAAATCTAATTAATTATGACATTAATAATATATACTACTATTCACTTATTTAAACAATTAATCTTAAAAATGCTCATGTTAAAAAAGAGGTATCTTGTTTCAAAATGTTATTCTCAGACTTACTAAACATTAATATACCTTAAGATTGCAGTGATATACCACACCATTTAATATCCGATAAATGTCTGTATTAACTAAATGTGGAAATGTGGAGATGACTCCGAAGTAATTTTGTAATCGATGTGGTTCAGCCATGCTGTGATTGACTTCGCTGCAGCACGAAATTGGGCCGGCTCGATACGTAAGTACACCCTCGCACAGAATACACATGTAAAATAACAGTTTTCGCTGCTTGATTTCGTCCAGTAAGTAAGACTTCCGGTGGTCCGCTCCCTCTTCATGCCCCCAATCTCTTTTCGTTGCCCCAATCTCCCGTGCATCAACAAACTCCTTCTCCGTTACGTCACTCCTCCCTCTGTCAAATAGCCAATTTCTATCCAAGATTAGTAACGATGACGATTCCTCTCGATTCCTCTGAAGTTGCGAGTGGCCACGGTGGCCACCTGCTCTATTTTCGAGGAACAAACGAGTCTAAAAAAAGAATATTAGAAAATCCTCTGTTTAATTAGTTTAATGAAAAATGTTTTTGCTTTTTAATTTTATATATTTTGTATAGTAACACGTCACGTTCGACTTTATGGAGGGTAATAAAATAATGCTGTCGAATTCAAAGATATTATACATTGATACAGGTTGCACAGAAGAATCTTTAGACTATTCCATTTCGAATTTTTAATTAATGAAATCCGAATGCATTTAGAAAATCAAAATATACACCCGAGGACACTGCAAATAAATGAAATGGTGCAACTTTTATCAGTTCCATAAATGAAAAATATTTAATATTATTAAGTGATCCTGTTTACATTAGTCTAATAGAACAGTTTTTTAGTTAGAAATAATGATATTTTGTCAACTGTCTGATTCACTTCATTCGATTTTCCACAAATTGGCAACAGTGATATGGGTATATATTACTATACACATGTACGTACATTTACTAACACATGAAAAATATAGGTGGCCTTCGTCACGTAATCTCTCTTTGTTGTATGAACACGGTTCAAATACCTCTAATAATAAGAAGCAGTACAATAGTTTTTGGTGTTCCTGTCGCGCTCCTGCGCGCGTGGGACGAGGAATACAATCAGATACAATGGTAACACCCACGGCTTTTGTTTATAGCACCCATAGAATTAGGAAGTAGTAGCATCGAATGCACATACAAAGAACAACGCAAGAATCACTTAACTGAGCGCAGACTACTTACAGACGTGTTAATAAAACGCCGTCCTGATTAAAAACTTAAGCTAAGTATAATATTTAATTTTGTAATATTCAATCTCATTCAAAAAATAAAATTTCATTATATTATCAATCGTTTAAAACTTAGGTATTTTCTATATTTAATTATTTGTTTTATTTACGTTTATTTATTTTTATACTGCTCTCGAAATTATGCATTCGATAATTATGCATTTATGTATTTGGAATTAAAGGTACCGATGGTAATAGTAGGTATATTACTATTTTTCTTATGAGTTTCAAAGTATTTAAAAAAACAATAATCATAGGTAATCACGTGGGCTCGGTCAGATAGTGACTACATTGTATAATTTCATGCTAATGCTCAGCTTAGGCGATAATTTTAAAATATGAAATGATTGTTGGCTTTCTATTCTATAGCTGCACTGCGTTCGTGCGTCTACGACGCTGGTACATTACCTATTTTTCTAAACAATATTCTTTTACGATTCCGTAAGCGGGCAACAAACAGTTCGAGTTATATTCAATATATGAATGGTGTAGATATGACATTTGTTGTATATTAGTAGAAATGCAAATGAATTAGAAGTTTATAGGATTTTGAAACTATAAAAAATGAAGTATAATATTGTAATGCAAATTGGATACATAAATCAAAACTTTTGTTTCACAAAATTTGTTTTCTTTGTCTCTACAAATGCCATACAAAAAAATGATATTATTAACTAGTTTATAGAAATTTTAAATAGATAACTCATGAACCGACTTAGGGTTCAAATTTCCAATACGTGTATCCAAAACGTATTTAGAAAATTGAGCGTTAAAAGTACGAAAAGTACCTAGTTACAAAATTTAAAGGAGAACAATTATGATTTATATCTGAGCCGTAAATGCTGACGTTTTAAATATCAGGGAGGAATTTCGGTTGTAGATTCTGTTCGTGACACAAATATACATTAAAAGGATATTTGATATTTTATCTCCTAACAGCACAAAATGTGGAATGAAAGCAAGCATGGAAGTGACATTTCTTTTTGACTGTAGCACCATGAACTTTGGATATTGTAAAATATGTTTCTGGTTAGAAGTTGAAAAAGATGAAGTTCGAAGCGCTTGAATCGTCTAGGTTTTGAGATTCTTGAGAAATTAATCCTCTATATGTAGAGGATTAATTTCTAGGATAATAAAAAGGCATGGTGTAAAAATTTCTATGGTAGCTTTAACAACATTTAATTGGACAAAAGTGGACATTATTCCAATTTTCAATGAGACAGCATTTCAATCTTTATGACATTTCAGTCCGTAAAGGTGTGATATTCGAAGAAAATTTTTATCGAAATTTTGAAATATTTGAAATAAGAGACATTACATTCATAAAAATAGTCAAACATTATTTCAGCGCTTATGGAAAATAACGCTGACAGGCACAATTTTAAAAGCGGATGTATTTCTGTAAGGAAATTCTTTAGCCGCTATGTAAAATTATATTCATATTTTACTTACATATTAAGTTTAATATATCCATACGTAATAATGAATAAGCATTTTTTCCATTTTGAAATAATGCACACTAATAGGGTTGGAAGAATTTCTCATAGAAAATTTTTTCTCATAGAAATGTCGAGAATGAAATAGTAATACAATAAACAACAATGTTAGTATCGAGTTGCGTTACATATGGTTATATAGGAAATCGAAAGAGGGTGGAAGGATTATTGTAATCTTTGTGGAGAAAAATTTATTAACTGTAATTACTAAGGTCTTATAAGTACTATTCAACTAGATATATTAATTTCTCTTATTCATTCACGCACATTTGCTTGTTTAATACGCAATCAGGGTCTCAATCCTTACTGCGTATAGGTATTACATAAGTTACGTTATACTAGATTACATACCAAAAATGCATTGAGACACTTTTCTACAACTTTAGTGATACAATGTCATTAACTCTTGTCAAGAAGATTATGGTAATGTATACAGTTTTTTGTTTTATACTTAGATTGAATAAAAAAACCTTTGTAGTTTTATTTTAATATTATTGAATAACGCTATAAATAACGCATTATAAAGGTTTTCATCGTGTATAAATATTTCATATACTTATCACAAACGCTATAAATATGTGACGTGCTGCACTTTTGCTTGATTATTTATTTAAAATAATTATTCTTTTTCCGAACACAATGTAGATCAAGCGATTAATTCTATTATGTCTGTAAAATATCTAAATTTGGAATTAATTAAGACAAATAAAGCTATAATCAGTAGCAATCAATTCAGGTTTTCCTTGAATTACAAATAAACTTTTGTGAAGGGTTTTAGATCTATAGGTATTCGTTTATAAATATTTAAAATCTGTTTACTTTAGCTGTAAATATACGTGGGTCAATCTAAAAGTCCTTAGAAGAGTCGAGGTAAGCGCGTGCGCGGATCGAGACGAAGACCAAAAGACACTCAAAGCGATAGAAGACGTGGTCTACTATCGGTAGCGAAACATCGCCGCTACGAGATGGATACACTCATTTTTGTGTATAATGTATTGTCTATTTTATATGCATTGTATATACGCCATCTCCGAGCGGGCACCTATCGCGCTTCCTCTGGGTCAGTGACGTGTCCCGGTACCGGCAGCGCCAGTTGCGCGGGCCAACACTCATTCCGCCTGCGCATTTGCCTTTGTTTCTGCACGAACGGCAGATGAAGCGATTAAGAACAGTTTTAATTCAATATGCTTATAATAATAAATACCTTTATCATTTTATATATCAGTATTTTCCGGAATGTAGTTTATTACGGAGCATTGGTCGCGATCGGGCGTCGATTTATCCCGTCTGTATGTAGTGAAATAAAATTGAAGTTGGCGCAATACAGTTAAAACTGAGCAAAGTAGCAAGTTATTTTTATTATTATTGTTTTTCAAAATAGTGTGCGTTGAGATCCATACATTGCTGCATCGCTGCATTCGATGGAACCATTGAGAGTGAGAGAAACACTTTGCCCACTCGCACTTAGGGGTCGCTTCGACGGCCTTTTCATATGCAGCCTCCGCGTTCCTAAACTACAATTCTCGAAGCTTTTGTTTTATTTTAGGAAATATGTAAAAATCGCATAGTGCGAAGTCGGGGCTGTAAGGTGGGTGAGCCAGTATTTCTATACCTAACGTCCCAAATAGTTAGTTGATTGCCTGGTAGTATATAAATAGGCGATCTCATGATGAATAATCCTATTGTGAAGTTGTTTAGCCAAACATTTTCCAAAATAAAAAGCAAACAGTTGTAAGTGTACCAGGGTGCAGTGACTGTTTTTTTTTATCTTTAAAAACAAATGTTACATAATGACTTATCATTCCGAAGAAAGAGGCCACCATTTTTTTTTTCGACGCTTTGACCTCGTTTTACTTTAGTAGGCAATTCCTCGAAAGGAAACATCCACTGAGCAGACTGTTTTTTGATTTCGGGATTATAACAGTAAATCCAGCTTTCGTCACCTATAACCATCTTATTTCTCACAGCATTTGAGTCACCTTCGGAAAATCTTCGCATCGTTTCACGGCACTAATTAATAACGCTAAATATTCATGAAGGATTTTGTGCACTTGATTCATACAGATGACTAATTTTGTCTGAATCTGCTGGTAGGCCACTCTTTTGTCAGTCTTTATTATGAGCTACACAGTACTGATGTTTTCTTCGGACGTCGCCGTAGAAGGACGTTTCTCATGCAAATTGTCAGTCAGATTAATGCGACTGGGTTTGAATTCATTAAACCAGTTATAAACAGTGGCAAGGGGTGGAACTTCATCATAGAAGGCAAACTGAAGTTTGTTATAACTTTTTTGTTAAGGTAAATGGCAACGAAATTCATAAAAAAACTTGCTCGAAAATATTCTCGCGTTACATTCATGTTGACGTTAGACAAACAATTTTTTTTGCCACCAATTTGTAAAAACAAATGACAGATGAATGCAATATACGTAATAAGGTTGGTAAAGAATTCCATTTTTTTTAATTTAAATATGTTTAAATCAAAAAAAGTGTTAGCGGCAGTGACTATAAATATTCATGGATGAGTATATCCAACGGATAGAGAGGGATAGAGAAATACGAACGAAAAAAAGATAGTAGTGCATTTTTCTTCATTTGATTGCATCACTTTTAGTCTATCAGATATGGACAATCGCACTTGACTTTTTGTTGCTCCAATCGCAAGAGTAAAACTTTCTCTCCTGCGTGTCGCATTTCTCTTTAGTTTTCTTTTCTTTGAGTTAGCAAATTTTATCTACTTTCCTAAAATGTATAACAACTATAAGAGTACTAATTCAAACTATGCGAAAAATGAAAATCTTTGCGTCCCGTCCCAATGCGTAAAAAAGCGCGGGAACTGATGGACCGTTGACGGTGGCGCTAGTTTAGACATTTGACATATGAGGGGTTAATATTTGCCGACTGGCCTCGAAAAAGTCCTCGAATTATACAGAAAAATAAGACGTAAATTTGTCACGTCAGGCAGAAATAAACAAGATTTGTTGTCTTTCGAGAATTCCACTCGACAAAATAAATCAATTTAAAAATAAAATTTAAATAATCATGAAAAGCACCGACTGAGACAAAAGTCAACAAGCGGAGAGCGTAAGGTACGCGGAGGCTTGTTTATTAAAAAAATTCTATTCTTAGCCATATGTTTTATAAGGGAACGCATTATATAATATTGCCCCCCTCTTGCAAATGAATCCTCCATGCGTCTTTAAATACACTTAAACGAACCTTTGTAACTTTTATTTGTTGGAACATTTTTGATTTTATAAACAGGACTTTAAAAATCTAATACGACACAGAACTAACATTCGTAAGATGTTACGTACAGTACAATGCACGAAACTCTGCCGCTCTGAATTGCTTGCGAATGATGCACCGTGCAGGTTCAGTGCTTCTCGTCCCATCCTTCTTCTCTCCCACATTTCTATTTTACGCCATTGCGACGCTTTCGTTATTAATTTCACAGCAGCAGAATTACGTGCGTTGTACCTGTATTCCTAACCGTACGATTTAAATCGTATTTATACAACCTTTTCGGCTTTGGTACGATGTACTATCATATATTCGAAATCGCTCATAAAATATACGATATTTTCAAATTTTGGAGTGAGTTACAAGTATGGTAAAATTATAATGACTTATCACAATTCACTTTAGACATTTTGTACACTTCCCAGTCTAATGCACAATGTGAATGAGTATTCAGTCATTTCAAACTAATGAAGACGAGAATTTGAAAGAAAATGATGACCGGAACCATGAATGGAATTTTGTTGGTTGCACACATTAGGGAAGCTGGATCAAGTATCGATTTTCAGCCACCTAGCGAGATGTTGTGTAAATTAAATTTAAGTATTTACAAAAGAATGAATTCTTTGACTTTTGCGTCTGATAGTGACCAATATATAAATTTATATCCATACATAGCACTGTGCAATGACCTATGCCAAATGCATATAAATTCGTGATTTTTATTTTTTTATTCTTTTGAAAATTACATCTGACGCAGGTATTTTTTAATTTTTACAAGAGTATGAAAATAAGACTATGACAAACAAGATTATGAAAATCGCTCCTTGATTTTATATAACTTATTTATGTATGATAGATTATCTGACTAAAAATTGATTTAATTTCATTTTATGTACATGTAAAACATTAAAATAAGTCTTAGTTACTATTACTTTCCGTATTTAAATCATTTGCAATTGATTTATTGAAATTTTGATGTATACTATTTTTTTTTCTAGAATTCTTGGTGCAATAGGATTTTTCTTAGTGTTTTGTTCGTCCCCTCAGGTAATAAAGTTGGCAACCCGTTGTACGTACTGTATATTATTTATTGGTATTTCAGGTTGACACATAAATTTGACATTAGTTCTTACTGATAATATGTCATCATGTCATTATTGTTCTGTGGTTTGTCAAGTTATTCTTTATTTTTTGTTCAGTGAGTTTTGTAATAAATCAAGAGCATTACATATATTTGTTGCTCTTTTATTTACTTGTAATTTGCTATTATCTGCAAATCTTAGTTGATAAATTAAGTGACAATTTCGTGGAGTAAGAATTTTGTGTCTGTTATGTCGTTGCGAACAAAAGTCTAAGTGCGAATTATATACCAGTGCATGATATGTCAATTATATTGTTTATAAACTACTCTGAATTAGGCGGTTCACGCTAAGTGTTTAATTTTTTCAATATGCAGTCTGAAGAAAAGACTAATAGACGAGTTACTGAATTAGCAGCATTAGAGCCTGCTGTAAGAGTAAAACAATTGGCTACTTTTGGAGCCATGGTGGAAGTGGACACCAACGTTCCACCTAGAAGGTGCCTAATTGTTTTGTTTTATTTATGTAGGCACTAAATACATTCTCAAACTAGGATTTATGTTTATGCAACTTTACCTTGTAAAATTGTAAGTGTACAGTTTATGATTTCAATAATCACAAAATAAAGTTAATTCCAATATTTTGCAGATATTATCGGTCAGGACTAGAAATGGTGAGAATGGCTAATGTATATTTAGCTGAAGGAAGTTTAGAAAATGCATATATATTGTATATGAAATTTATGACATTATTCTTGGAGAAAATTCGGAAACATCCCGATTATGCAAATGTGCCTGCTCAAGTCAAGACAGTTAACCAAGTAAAACTGAAAGAAGTAATGCCAAAAGCTGAAAAGCTTAAACAGAAACTTCTGGATGTATATGCTAAAGAGCATAAAAAATATCAAGAATACGAGGCAAGTATGTTTCAATATGTATTTTAACATTAGGAGTTGAAATATTCACAATGTTATGTTCCATTTGAAGGCACAAAGGAAAGCTGCTGAAGAAGAGAGGAAGAAACAAGAGCAAGATGATGCAAAACTGGCACAACGTTTACAAGCTGATGAGGATCGGCGTGATCAGACTCCATCTTTAAAGCGTACAGTATGTATCTCTTTAGTTTATACTTGTAGATTTTTTTTGCATGACTCAATGCGAAAATATTTGAGAGTGCTTTATCATCAAAAATTTATGTTCATAAACTTGTATTACTACCTGTTTTACACAGCTAACAACCTCATTTCACTAATTTTCAATGTATGAGTGAGGAGATGAAGGTAATACCTGAACTCTTTTGTTAAAGCAGTAAATACCATATACTGATAAATCAGAAAGAGAAATCAGTGATACATAGTTTGTGTGCATGGTACTTTATGTACTGGATCCGTTGCCCACTATCTGTAGAAAACCACGAAATACAGTACTGCACATACTGCAGTACAGAAATATATTTTTGAGGCCGTGATGCTGTAGTGTAGGGTATCTAACTAAATTGTACTCTGACATTTCTGTTTATTTGTTACAAATGTCTCGGAGTTGCTCTGCTATTTTGCATATGTTTAGAAAGTGAGGGCCACTCATAAGGTATACAGGTGAAGGAACACAAGGTGGGGATTTTGTGTCCCTTCACCTTCTTTAGTATTGCATCTTTATTTATTTCTACATTGACCTAATACAGTGGAATCTCAATAACTCGAACCTCGTTAAGTCGAAATCCTCAGTAAGTCGAAAAAAATTGCCATTCTCTTCCGATGAACCCCTAAATATGCGGTATCTCGAATTATTTAGACTTTGTAACTCGAACAAAATGTTATTTCCCCAAGAAGTATTGATAATACATATTTATACTCTGTAACTCGAATTTCAAAAGAGAGACTCCGTAAGTCGTAGTTGGTAAAATATAATGACGTCTTACTTGGAATTCCCCGAAATAATAGCAATAAATTCCAAATTGAATGTTTGGGTTCGGGGCTTCTAATTTTTTTTTTTGTCTTGTATGCGTGCAATGAATGAATACATTCATAAAACTTTCTAAGTAACACAGCTGTAAACGTTATGTTTGTTCCTTGTCGACACAGTCATATGTATCTCGAAGTTTTTGTTAAGTCGAAAACTCGTTAACTCAAATTTTTTTGCATTTCCCTTGACATTCGAGTTATTAAGATTCCACTGTACATGTTATGCTTTTTCTATACAGACCTCGTCCCCTTCCACTTTGATATAAGTATTTGCTCTATTTAATGAAACAAGTTATTTTATATATCCAAATGGAGACAGGCACATTTATATACATGTATTTATTCTTACATTACAGATGAATAAGAGACACAATATCAAATATTTATTTTATAGATATACAATTAAGTATTTATATGTTAGGAAGTATGCAATGCTTATGACATTTATTTATACAAAACTGTACTATTTTTTTTAAATATTAATGTATACTATGTATAAAAATAAAAATAATTATGTGGTGCACAGTTTGTGTTGTTTATGCTTCAGGATGAATGGGTAGTGTCCCCATCAGCACCAGGTGTAGCAGATGTGCTCTATCCTGACGACTTCGCCGCTGAGACACCACGCGCGCCTTCTCATCATTATGAACCCACACCACCACTTATACCACCTACACATTTGCAGTAAGTATTTCAGAGTACGATTAATGTATTTATGTCATGTTTGGATTAATTTTTCAATTTAATTTTTATGTAAATTTACAATGTCTTTATATAAGTTTTAATTTCTTGCAATTACTTGTTACTTTTAGCTCTAACACTATTATGGTCACATTTATTTTTATGGCTGTTGACTATCAGCAAAAAATATATATTAATGTTTTTGCTGAATGTCATTTATGACTATGTATAAAATTTGATAAGTAATAATTAAATATAAGTACTTTTAGAAATAATTAAATAGCCTTTTATTGCTTAATTTAGGATTTGAATACAAACATGTAAATTCAGGTTGTCCTATAGGCCAAAACTATTCATCGAATGCGTAGCAAAGGGTGTGCTATTGATATAACAATATCACAAATAGTCACAATACAGATTGCAAATGTTACCTTGAGTATGAATGTATTATGAATAGAAATTGAGCTCTAGAGTTCTAGAGCTCTATTCCTCATGATAATTGAATTGTGAATCTACATATGATTACCTACAATTTTTTAATTATATGCATTATACAAGTAATCCAGGTAAAGTACCTGTTTTGGAGAAACATAATTTCTCTTAAAATGTAGATATTTTATTATGTTTTAATTTACCATTTTAAATATTTAATATGCTATACAAACTTAGAAAAACTTATTACTAGTACATGTTCAAGGTTTATGAATGAACTTGCAGTCACTCGTTAGTGAGTGACTTGTGATAATTGAGCCAATAGTATTTTAAAAAAGTGGAGACATTAATTAGGATAATCTTAAATAATTTGGCAGATTCTTGAGAAATAAAAAAAATCCATCCAGGGTTGATTGCACCATTGACCTTACTTGTAAATGTATTTATAGGTCACCTCAACTCTATTTACAATATAAATTTACAGGAAAAGACACGAGCACAAAATAATTCAAGAAGCTGAGTATTTGGTCTTCTATTTTTCTTTTGGAAATCAATTTAGGCATCATATTGCAAATAATCTTCAACACTAACAAGAAGAATAAGAAATATTTTTAATATTTAGTAAGAGGTCATCCAAAATTATATCACATGCTAAGGGACAGAGGGGGTCAACGAAGTGTGACATAGTCATAAGCTTCATAATGTCACATGTCTAAATCTAAATTATTAAAACTAAAACTTCATCTCTAATGACAAAAATTTAAAATAATACCAATTCTATCAAGATTATGATCTGTATAATTAATAAAATAAATATTTTGTCTTCAAGATATCTATATGATAATATGGATTTTTATAGTAAAACTTGGTACCATCAGAAAGATCTTGACCTGAATTTGTGCTCTTTCATGATATCATATGTTTTTCAGTGATAGTTTTTGAGAATTCTATTTAGAGCAGCAAATCATTTCTTCATTATTTTGTATATATGAATGTGGTTGAGAGTCAAATATTGATCATCATTATTAAAATAATTAAAAAAATGTATGTACAAATAAATAATGAAAAGAATAGTAAATCACACAAATGAAACTAAATAGTTTCTCTAATTTTCATTTTAATTTGTGACAGTCATATAGTGACTGTTGGTTAGTAAAATTTAAATGTATACAACTTTTTAGCATGCGGCGGCTGCATGAGATCAGTCTCACTGTACTCATGATGTTCCACATTGGCCACCTTTGACATACAGACTTGGGCTTTAACAAAAGCTGTTTTGCAAATTTTCTAAAATGTTTGATTTATAGATGCTGTTGTAACTCTGTTTTCATTTTTGTTATTTTTCGACTTAAAGTTTCACATTTTATAGATGTTGATGTTGAGCACATGAGTTTGGTTATTTTTTATTAACTTTTGTGTTCATTGTTTTCATTAGAGTATTTTTTTTATAAATATTGCTTTAGCTGACACCGATTCCAAAAACAACTAATTTTTAGGTTTTTGGAGACTTGTTTTTTTTTTATTGGATACAGTTTTTTTTGTTTATGTCAATAAAGATTTTAAATAGTAATATGGAATATGTAATTTATAAGTGCTGTTTTGCTTTTATGGTTCTAAATTTAAAATTACAATGTATGTGATGTCACATTGGGGCCTGGGGGTTTATATGAATGTGACCACCTTTGACAAGGACCTGGGACCTTATTACCTAAAAGTAGAAATCGATTGCGATTCGAATCGATTTGTGATTCGAAATTGTTAGGTATAAAAAATGGTATACCCAATTTCGAGTGACTTTAAGGCTTTAGATTAAATTAAAACTTTGCACACTTATCGAGGACCGATGACTGTACAATAATATGGTATAATTGAACTGATGTGATGATGGAGCCAGAAAGTAGGCACAGGAACTCTATAACGGAATAAGATATCCTAGTCGTGATTGAGCTTGTTAGAGTTGTCTTGAGATGTACTCTCACCATGAGCGATGTTCAGGGTTTGATGATGGAGCTGGAAGGTAAGCACTAGTACTCTATAATAGAACAATGTGACTTAGTCATATGTGTTCTTCGTAGAATTTTTTTGGCTTTGACTTTGGCCATAATTGGCTTTTTGGGTCTGATGATGGAGCCTGACGATTGGCACCGGAATTGACATATCATAACAAAACAATATATCCTAACCATATTTGGGCTTGTTGGAATTGCCCTGAAATGTTTTTGACCACGATGGACTTTCAGAGTCTGTTGATGGAGCTTCCAAAGTTCCAGCTCCGTTATCAGACCCTGAAAACCAATCATGGTTAAAATGTATTCCACGAGAATATCAACAAGTCCAAACACGGTTAGGCGGCGTTGTTTCATTATGGAATACTAGCGTCTACCTTCCGGTTCCATCATCAGACCCTGGAAACCAATCACGGTTAAAGTGCATTCCAAGACAATTCCAACAACCGCGAACACCGCTTGAATACATTGTTCTATTATAGAGTACTAGTGTCTACCTTCCAGCTGCATCATCAGGCCCTGAAAATCGTTCATGGTCAAAGTACATCTCAAGACGATTTCTACAAGACCAAACACAGCTAGGGTACATTGTTTCATTATGGAGTTCCTGTGTTTACCTTCTGGGTCCATCATCAGACCTTGAAAGCCAATTATGGACAAAGTCTATTTAAAAAATTCCATTAAGCCCAAATAAGGCTAGACTACGTTGTTGTATTATGGAGTGCTAGTGCTTACCTTCCGTTTCCATCGTCAGACCCTGAAAATCACTCATGGTGAGAGTACATCTCAAGACAACTCTGACAAGCTCAAACACAATTACGATATGTTATTTCATTATGGAATTCCTGTGACTACCTTCTGGCTCCATTATCAGATCAGTCCAATTATACCATATTATTGTAATGTCTTAGGTCCTCGATAAATGTGCAAAGATTTTATTTCATTTAACGATTTACATAAAAAAATAATTATTCATTTTATACGAAATTCGAATGACGCAAAATCGCTTGAGAATCGCTATAGACTAGTCTTCGGTTTGAGGGCGCAATTTTAGAATAATTATGAAATCGTGATCCCTAACGATTTTTGAATTCAAATATGCGATTAAATTCCATTATGATAATTTAGTGATTTTATTGTAGAGGCAACACTTTTAATAGAAAGACAATTAGCATTTCGAAATATCAACTTGGGAATTACTAAAATAATTTTAAAATCATGCGAAATTAGAGATCGATTTCTTTTAGGTAATAAGGCCTCAAAGTTGCCCAAAAAATCATGAAATTTGCGTGACTTAATTTATGGACGTCCCCTAAGAGGATACGACTTAAATACATACTTGACCAGCAGCTGTACTAAGTGATGCTAACTGGTATTCGACTTAAAAATATAGTGCCATACCGTTTTGTGAAATAGTAAAAATGTATAGTTTTATCTATCGCCTTTTGCTTGTTAATGAATGACTCATACAAAGATATGCATTGTGCTGGGTGCACATATTCATCAATTGCAAATTGAGTTGATACCACCTATAGTATCAAATGAGTCATGTCAATTGATAATTACATTAGAATTGGACATGTGGAACTGAGAATCATTGATACAGTGAGTAGATTTTGCATACTCACTAGCTGTAGATACATTTTGTTTGTGCATTTGTTAGTTTGTCATTAGACGTCCAATTTTAGAAATAGCTTCAGCCTAGATTTCCAAGATGTCCAATCCTGGACCTTCCATGATTAACAGTGAACCATGAACCTTTGTTAACTCGTCACTCCATCTAATAGGACACTGACCCACTGTGTTACATCCGATTTGTGGTTGTCACTTGAGAACTTTTTTTTCTGTTTATTGTTTCAAAAATCAATGTCACTTGCTTATTTACTCATTTTGTGACTTAAGGTGTTTATCCTGGTTCTTCTACAGATTTCTTTGTGACAGATTTTATTTCAAATTATTTTAAAGAAAGTTTGTTAATAAGATCAATGATAAAAACTATTTATTATCATCACAGACAACACGTACTGTCGAAAATATCGTTTTTACATATTGAGGTATGTCAGACTCGATGATACCAGATAATTTTTTGAATACTGCATAACTAAATTTTTCATGCAACATATTCATCAAAATTCAATCTGCCTAATCAGACAGTACGTTCTAAGTAGATGAATCCATCAATGAATTGGATTAGAAAAACCCCATCTAAACGAGTGGGTATAATATGGGTTTCAACATGTTTTCTCCTTATCCATGTTTATTTTTACACTCAATTCCTTAGATACTCTATTGTGTATATGAAGTAAATATTTAATTGTCAGTTGTTTAATGCGTAAGTGGGTGATGTGTTTGCAGTTGAAGGTGATACAATATTTTTTATAATCTAGAATTCAGAAAAAGTCTTCCAATGATATGCTGAAGAGAATCAGTGATGCAACATTTGCTTAATTCACATTTTTGTGCAATTTGTTCGGTTTCATGTTTTTACTTTGTACTTAGATTGATATGATGGTATATTTAAATACTGTTTTTATTTATATATTTTTTTACAGGCGTATCATTAAAATAATTTGAAAAGCAATACTACTTTACTAAACATTTGAAAAATCTGAGTTTACAGACATTTCATTCTATAACAGTAGTAGTGTAAAATAACATGATATAGATTATTTTATTAGGTGTACAACTTTGCTTCTGCCGTTTTTCAATAGCGGTAAGTGGTAGTCGAAATAAATAGATCATAGATGTCATACAATACGCTTAGCTATTTGTAAACATAACGCCATCGAAATATTAGTCGATTTGTGTCTGCATCATAAAGTTATTCTTGATTAAACATGTCAGCTTACAAGTCAAATTCTCGTCATATGTGGAAGGTTTTAATTTTCTACTTTAATATGAAGAAATCTGCGGCTGAGGCTCATCGAATGCTCTCAAATACCTATGGTGAAGCCGCTATTAGTGAAAGAAGGTGCCGAGAGTGGTTTCAACGCTTCAAGAACGGTGATTTTGACGTCGAAGACCAGCATGGCGGTGGAAGAGAGAAGGTTTTCGAAAATGCAGAATTGGAGGCATTACTTGATCAAGACTCGTGTCAAACGCAACAAGAATTGGCAGGATCATTGAGAGTGACGCAACAAGCAATTTCAAAATGCCTGAAAGTCATGGTAATGATTCAGAAACAAGGACATTGGATGCCGTACGAGTTGAAGCCGAGAGATGTTGAATGGAGTTTGTTTGCTTGTGAACAGCTGCTTGCAAGGCAAAGACGGAAGGGATTTCTGCATCGCATTATGACTGGGAATGAAAAATGGGTTCATTACGATAATTCCAAAGCGCAGAAAAAACATGGGGATATCCTGGCCATGCTTCCACATTGACGGCCAAACTGAATATTCACGGTTCCAAGGTCATCCTCAGTATTTGGTGGGACCAGCTCGGTGTAGTGTATTATGAGTTGTTAAAACCGACTGAAATGATCACAGGCGATCGTTATCGAAAGCAATTAATGCGTTTGAGCCGAGCATTGAAAGACAAACGGCTGTAATACAACGAGAGACATGAAAGTGGTCAAGACATACTTGGAAACGTTGAAATGGGAAGTCCTACCCCACCTGCCGTATTCTCCAGTCGTTGCTCCCTCGGACTATCACTTATTTCGTTCAATGACACACGGCCTGGCTGACCAGCACTTCCGGTCTTATGAAGAAGTAAAAAATTTGATCGATTCATGGATCGCTTCGAAGATGACCAGTTTTATCAACGCGGGATTCGTACGCTGCCCGAAAGATGGGAGAAAGTAGTGGCCAGCGATGGACAATACTTTGAATCATAAATGTATAACCAGTTTTTTTTTACAATAAAGCCTCGAATTTCGGAATAAAATGGCGGAAGCAAAGTTGTACACCTAATATCTATGTATAAATTATTATATATTAGTATGTGTATATTTTTAAGCACTATTCCACAGTAACATTATTAATTTTACTTTTTCAGTGATTATTCAATATCAAACACAATACACTCGCTGTCGGGTGGGTTGCGCACTGTAGTGGTGCCGGCGGCGCTGATGGCGCGTTTCCAGAAATTGGCTGCAGCTAACACTGCACGTAATGTGGAGACCTGCGGCATACTTGCAGGGATACTGGTAACGTGATTTTCATTACTTACTATGATTGGTTCCGCATATCAACAATTATTCACAGTGTCTGCTAAGATCAACATATATCATCACTATTTATTTAACCAAATAAACGCAAGAATTGAAATCTTGGTAAGATTTTGAATGTTTGAAAAAATATATATACTAATATTATAAAAAATGGACAAGTGCGACTTGAACTTGCATGGAGAAAGTTGTGTACAATTAATATGTTATCCATCACGTTCTTTTAAATCGACCGATCGCTGCATCCCGCACGTTATCGCCTCGCCACAGCATTCCTTGCGCTCCGCTCCGATGTTAAGACGCAACCGCCCGCCGCGTCATTCGTCGACCGTCTAATGAAACAAAGCGGCGAGGTAAACTACAACGTGCGCATGCGCTTGGCGATGTGTCCGGGGTTGGTCGCCGGCGTGGAAATAATTGAAAATAATCGAAGCAATCGAAAAACAATTAGGCATTAACCATCATTTCTATTGGTTAAAATTGTGGGTTATTGATTGACGGATTTTGTGAATCCATTGTTCAAGGAATAATATATAAGAATAAACCTATTAACAATAGATTTATTCTTATAGGTTGCGTGTAATAACAATATTACACGCAATTCATACAGTTACTAACTGTTTCACTGAAAGCAACCTAACGTCCTTTTCCGCCATAATGACAATTTGTGACATAAGATTGTATGATTAACTTTGTCAAACGCTTTTTGAAAGTCGGTGTATATTGTATCTACTTGATCAATGCTCTCAAAGGCATTATACAAATAATGTTTGTATCTTAGAACATTAGTGACGGTAATTTTATCTTTAAAGAAATCATGCTGATTTTCTGAGAACATTGGTTTTAAATTGAAATAGAAGCTGTTATCTATCAAATTTTCAAATAATTTAGCAGTACATAATAAAATGCTAACAGGCTGATAATTATCACATTTATTACAGTCTACAGATTTATCATGAAAGAAACTGGTTTTTATATACTTATTGAACAGAATAGTAAGTGGATGAACTAATTGATGTGCGCATATTTTATAAAGGAAGTGAATATTGCATCAGAATCTGATCTATATATATATATATATATAAAAATAAAGGAAGTCCTCTAGGCATATGTCTATGAGGACTTCCTTTAAGATTATTTTTATGTAATGTAATGTGTTGCTAATATATTATGATAATAAGAAATCAGGTAATAACGGGTTCGATTCCAATCCCAATACAGATTGGAAATAGATTGAGAATAGTTTACAAATAGATATACTGTTTGATCCTGTTAGGTTTGCTAGTTTCTTTCCTTGAGTTACACCCTTTGAGAAATTACTTTTCTTGTTATCGACAGAATATTAGAATCCCTTAGGGTTGTCTGAGATCTCATTTGTTTTTGTGTGAGACGAAGGATTTTTATGAGTCTTTTCTAGCGCGTTCAAAGAAGAGAAAATAAAGCATAATCTCTGGGATTTGCAATTTTTTTTAACAATTGTTTCACTTATATTTATTTTTGTCACTTAAGGAATCAATGAGAACCGGGCTGTGCCGAATGTGGTAGTTTTTTTCATTTCCACTAAATGTCTACTGATGATGATATTTATTGTAAAAGATACCAATTGCTTCATCGGGCGAGAGTTAGCTTCCCAATTGTTTTTGAGTTCTTTTTTAGTAACTTCATAATTCACTTTTTGTTTTCACACAATTCAATTTATTATTAGATCTTGGCCTAAAACATTTAAGCTTTGTTGTAAAAGTAATCTCATTTGAAAGAGGAGGATTTAACATCAATATGCACAACTGGCAAGACATTAGAAACAGTGATATGTTTAGTGTTTGAAATGATCAAGTTTAAAACTTGACCGTTTTTGTTGATGATATAATTTACTCCACTAGTCTACAAATTGATAGGAACTATAAAATTAATTCCGAATTTCTATTTAGTGAGGCTATCATTGAGGATAAGATTGTTAAGTCACTGTTCAAAGACCAGGAAAAGTTGGGCACATTGAAGTCACCACAACAATAAATGTGACCTTATATGATGTTTTAGGAGTAATGTTTGGAGAATTATAATAGAAAATATCTAACTCATCTATGGTTATTGTGAGATGTAAGTAGCATGCAGAAATATACACCTTTGGGTCATTCATTGTAGGTGGGATAAAAGAATCGAAACAAAATAGCGAAAAAACTCTGTAATTATGATATGGAACAAATGAATTACCAAGTCATTCGATCAATCCTGTATCATTGTTTACTTTTTAACTGACTCACAGACACATGTATACCTTATTTACAACCTCTTACGGTCTAATTAACATTATCGTCGTAACGGTTTATTGTACAAAATACGCACATTGTTTTTCTTCTCAGTGTAATAAATAAACTTGCAATAATAAGTATTGCAAGTTTATTTATTTTTGTTTATTTATCACAGTGTGCTTCTTGTGTCTTTTGTATTATTTCTATTTTTCTGTAATTTTTTTCAGGAAAGAAATCAATTAAAAGTGAGCCATGTAATAGTACCAAAGCAAGTTGGTACTGCAGACTCATGTAGCACAAATAATGAGGAAGAGATTTTCCACTATCAAGATCAACATAATCTCATTACACTTGGTTGGATACATGTGAGTCAGTAATTTTGCATTTGTGATTATGTATGAAAATTTTACTTAACGAAAACATAGGAAGGTGGGTTAAACAAAGTTTAAGAGTGGAAAGGACAAAATTATTAAAAAATGAGAAGACGAGATCACTTCAAAATTAGTTTAAATAAAATAAAGTTATGGCTCTACACTGATTTATTGCAGACGCATCCCACGCAAACGGCGTTTCTATCCTCAGTGGATTTACACACCCAGTGCTCTTACCAGCTGATGATGCCTGAAGCAATTGCGATTGTTTGTGCTCCCAAGTATAATGAGTAAGTTTGATGTATTATTTGATTTTTTCATGATTGAAGATAATTTAGAAAGATGAAGATAATTTCAATATTTGCAGTATGTTTTTGTAAAAGAAAATAAAATGGCATAAATGAATTAAAAAAAGAAAAAAGCTTAAAAAAGCCTGTGGTTCAACTTCATCCTTTTGGTATATGACCTTTCCTCTCGTTACTTTCTTATATAAGCTCTCGCAACGTAATGGGTTAAGCTCTTTCTACGCCTTCTCTATTGACTAGTAACCCTCCATATTTTAGTCAAGTATATGATCACAGATATAAAAATATAGTTAGTGCAAATATTGTATATACATAATGTTGATATTAAATAAATGTTAAAAATAGTTATGTAAAAACTATATAATTAGGCATCATTTATCTGCCCTGGCTTAACTTATAGTTTCTTCCCCTGTAATACATAGTCAATGTATAATATAAGTGATCAGACCTCAACACATTGTTTTTTGTATCATCAGTTAATTACCCCTTTGTGATGATTGAAATCCTTTCTTGTGCACCCTACTTATGCCTTTTGATAGGATTTATGGATTCTTTTTTTAACTTCTCTTTCGGCTTTTTGTTTTGGACTTAATTGTTTATTCAATAACATTGACTGGGATAGTAGGACACTGTTGTAATATGATTGTATTGTATGCCAGTATTTTGTTTATTAACAAAGGCGCCGGATTTTAGAAATCAATTTTCCAGAACAACAATTGAAATTGGCATTCTATATATAACAATATACTATATGTTACCATGTTAAGGATGCTCTTATAAAAATAAGCATATACATACTAATATTACCAACTACACTCATCAAAAACCTAATAAAACAACAGGAAAATTCCCCTATTGAAAAATAAGAGAGCAGGACCCTGTTGATTACCTCAAAATGTGGGTATTTTTGATTAGCATAAAATGGTTAGTTGTTTGGCCAGATACTGGATATACCAGATATCCAGTTCGTTTTGAAGCCAGATAGTAAAACATCTGGCTGGAATTGCTTCATTGAGCTAGCAAATAAAAACAACAGTAGCCAGTCTTACTATCATGTAAAAAAAAATATTGCAAATGAGGTTGCGTTGCAAATTAAAGCTTGCCTGTGAAATGTAGTAAAATACAACAGCATGCAACCAAATACTGATCCTTGAATCTGCTCTTCCACTATGAATCTTCATCCAATGAATTAAATATTAATTCAAGAGGATTGATAGATATCGAATACCTAAACAAGTGTTCATTTTTATTTATCGTCACTACCAGTGGCGAGGGGTGAGAAAAATATAAAGGGAAGCCGAACCTTAAAAAATTGTCAACATTAAACATTATTAATAAGAATATAACTATTACTACCGAGCTCCGTAACGCCCTCTGGTGTAACGCGGAGATATTTCATTCGCCACTTTTGGCATACTTGAAGTCAACGATAGAATACAAACGGAAGACTTCGAGCATGCATAAAAGCAGCTTTGAAAAAAGCTAATGAAGTAGTTTCCTTTAGTCGAATTTATAGCAGCGCAGTGGATAAATGAATTAAATGACATAAAAAAGCTATTTAAATTCTAGTGGTAATCTATGATTTTTCTTAAGAAAATGAGCCAAGTCATAAAAATTTGGCTTACTTTTGATTTGCAACAGTAAATGTTTTTATAGATAACAACGCGAGATCTGAAAGCCTTTGTTCTGTCTGGCTATTCCTGAGGTACGTATGAATGCGTTTGAGAGCTGAAAAGA
Source organism: Eumeta japonica (assembly GCA_005406025.1). NCBI lineage: Eukaryota > Metazoa > Arthropoda > Insecta > Lepidoptera > Psychidae > Eumeta > Eumeta japonica. The sequence goes on from BGZK01000871.1 coordinate 172,493, forward strand.
TCGTTCCGCGGCCGCAATTGTTATCGGAAGGGTTAAACAGATATTACTTAAGCTTAAAATTTGAGGAAATGTATCTTTTAAGATATCTTTTGTAAATGCAAAATAACTCGTACATATCTAATCCTTTAAGCGAGGGAGACGAATATAATACTTTTAACTCATTTTTAATGCATTTATGTCAAAATTCGAGGAAATAATAAATTTAAATTATTTAGTTTATCCTCAGGAAATGTACGTTCGAATAAATCATATTTCGACTTACTTAGTAAATCTAAAACGACAAATTGCTTAGTGAACTATATCTGGTTTGAATTTGATTTTTAACATTATCTACAATTTCGATGAAAATACGTTTATACTCGCGTTTTAAGTCTGATTCTGAGCTAAATAGACGTCGGCGTCTTCGTGGAGGCTCACTTATATCAGTGACACTGTCGTAAATTTCGTCAAACTTATTAATGAAATTACTCTCAAACCAATTTAATAGCGATTGAACTTCGCGAATAACGACGTCTATATCACTCTGTTTATTTTGTAGTAAAGCGAAAGTAATATCTGTTCTTGCAAATAATTCAGCTAAAGTATGCAAAAAAAAGAAAAATTCCCCATCTTCTAATGTCATTAACAAACTTTCTGATATGGCAATTGATTCAGAATCCCAATCCATCGGATTTTCTATAATTATATTAAATGTTTGTATTATGTCGGATCTACAGTTACAAATGACATTAATAATACGAGAATGATACTGCCATCGAGTTTCTGCGACACCAGACAAACGACGATCTGACGGTAATTTTAAAAGACCCGAACGTTTAGTAGATTTATTAAAAAAATTTATTATGCAATTGATGTGGCCGAAAAATTGTTTTAACTGTGGAATATTTTCTAAAGATCGTGATAACACTAAGTTAAGTACGTGAGCATAGCAAGGAGTAAAGACAGCCATTGGACATTGTAATTTAATTTTTGTTTGTACGCCGCCTTCTATACTTAATTCGACACGGGAATGATGCTATATGCAAAACCGTTTTTTATTCGGGTATAATCGGAAATCTCCGCTGATCGAAACACATTATTATTTACATAATGATATATAACACAAGAATCCGCAACCGAATATAACACCTAAGAGTTCACGTTAAAGGTGAAATTATGTTACACGAATTACAATTGCGTCATTTCGTTGTCGAAACGAAACTCGCGATATACCGAGTTATTCCCCCGCTCGCCCGCGGCTTGCGACTGGCAGGCTCGCGGGCTCGAGGCGTCGCCATAACGCTATAATACAACTGAATATGGAAGACTCAACATTTCACATTGATTACGACAATTGCAAACATTCTGAATTTGGTCGTCTAAATAACTCGGTTGCTTTCGAGTTATTTGAAGTGTTTTTTATATAGGACTTACGTTACTAACGTAAGATGGCTGGATATTATTTACAATAATTATTGAAAATTAAAAATAATTTTAAGTGTCTGTATACTAAAAAGCAATAATTTATTTATTTATGAATTATACATATTAAATATTTTATGAAAGGGAAGCCGATAAGAATCGAGGTCTTAGAAGCCGTCGCCCCTAGTCACTACCTATTAATTAAATATAATTTCTATAAAAGTTTAGTTCCAAATCAGCACATGATCAGGAATCTGAGAATGTGCTGATTGATAAGTATAAAATTGGTGGCATAGTTTACTATGCTCTTTTCTAACCCTACTAAAAACTTGAAAAAAGATAAAATATCCAGAAACGACAAGCTTGCATGAAATGATTAATGGATATTCTTGAAACAAGAAAGATTGCAAAGATCATGCTATGTGGTAATTTGCAGTTTCCGCCTACTCTTCTGAGAAATTGGTGTGAATTTATATTATTATTATTTCCAATATCACATATTAGAACATATTATTTTTATAGGGCCTATTATGTTTCGCAATAATTGTCAAATGCTTATACTGACCTTAAATTTAGTTATTATATCTTTTCCAGTAACAGGTGTTTGATATGTATTACAGAACTGGTTACTTCGCATTGACACCTGACTATGGTATGCAGTACATCACCAACTGTCGGCAGAGTGGCTTTCATCCTCATCCCAATGATCCACCATTGTTTCATGTTGGTATTTCGATTTTAAGATACATTCTTTTCTTAATAGTGATAAATCTCTGTTTCTTAACCTATTATGATAAACAACAATGCCAAGTCGCCATACAAATCTTGGCCAACATGGACAAAACATATTGCTGTTTTGATTGTATGTTCAGATAAGATAAAAACATGCACAATTAAATTTTCATCATAAGTTAAATAAATAAATAGGGTTCAAAGTTTTTGAGGTTATGTTGACGCATAGGGCTTTAATTTAACTTTTTCTGTCACAGTGTTAATAGTTTTAAAAATAATTCTATTAAATAAATATAGAAATGTTTGAAAATAATTGTGAAAAAATGGCACACTTTTTATTTTGTGAGTATAATATGCAAATAGGTACCTAGTTTCAATTTCATGAGAGTAATCCAAGTTCTCCAGAAAAAAATTTTGAAGGTCCATGTTTCCGTCATATTTAGGTATTTGTGGCTAGTAGGTATAAATTATGTAGTCAATTGTACCTTTTGAGATACCTACTCTCAATGATAAAAGACTTATAAAAAACTACCTTTTTACATTTTGTTTTCTCATGCATGATCGACTAATTTGACTTAAAATGGCTTTTATATTCCTTAGACGAAATCATTACAACAAAGCACAAGGTTTTACTTTTAACATATTGAAATGAAATATTGTGCTAATGTTATTTCATACACCTAAGTAAAGTACTAATAGAACAAATCATAAACCTTTTTAAAAATGACATAGATATTCTTCCCTCACTAGTGGTATCTGATAATTAGTAAAAAAAGGAAGTGTTGTTAAGGTAAGAACTGACAAAAGTGTTAGGTATAATACTTGATTCCCTATTAGACAAATAGATTAGAATTAGCATTAATGAAAGGTTATTTAGTTTAAATTTTTATTTTATCTATGTCATTGTCTTGACCAGTGTGTCGTCTACATTTATAAGCAAAGGGCATTGATGATGATTGATAACATTTGATTGTAAGTGTTGATAAAATAAACACTACACCACACAAGTTTATCAATAAAATACCCACTTGTGTATGACACTTCTCATGTTTATTAAGTCTCTTTTATTGAATTAGGAACAGTAAGGTTTTAATATATTTATTGTATTTGTTATAAAAATTACAATTTGAATAAGTATTTGTAATAATTTATAGCGCTTTTAGTAATTACCTCAAGTGTTATTTTGTAAAAGATCAAATATGTTATGTTCTTTCCTCTTTTCATAGTGTAACCCATATCCGCCTGGACGAATCAGCTGCTGTTGAAATAGTGGATCTCAGAAGATGAATTTCCTACTTTATGATATAATTTCAGTTAAAACTTATCACCTTAATATTACATCTGACATATATTTATACTAAGTATAATAATGCACAGCATATACATTTCAATTCTTTAAGCTTTCATGCCGGATACAATGTAACTTTGTGTGTGTTTTGCTAACAGATGTATCCCGTGCATTTATAGTTATTTATGCTGTATGGTGTGGGAGACTCAAAATACCGTGATTATTACAGCCTAAGACTGAAACTTAGTTAATAAGTGGTGTTTTTGGCTGGGTCGAGAGGTTTCAGCAGAGTGAAATTCAATATTAATGAATGTTCCCCATGTTATGTCGATAGCAGGCGTGTGTCATGATAACATTATTGAGTGTGTGCCTTGTATATACGGATCGCATTAGTTTCCATCGGATTTTGTTTTTTATCATCTATGCTGTCAATGTTTGATAACAGATTCAAGGCTATAATAAAACAAAACTAGATTATCTACTTTTAGTATATCGTCGGAAATGTTGCGGTGAAATACTATTGAATCAACATATCACAATGGAAACCATCATCAATATTTTTACTATATAAGTTGTTTGTATGACATGATCCATAGAAAGTTCCTATGCAAGAGTATTTGTTGGTAAAATTGTGTATTCAATGTACATCATACTTTGTAGCCTAGCTCTGTAGTTCAACACTTCGGGTATATGTATATCTGGCTGATGCTCTTTTATTCTTTTTAATTGATCAATCTAATCTACAGACTATAGTTAGTCTCATAATAATTTGTGAGTACAATTAGGGTTGTTTTTCTAATAGATGCTATATTACTTGTTATTTTTTCATAGATTCTATAATGCATTTGTTATATTAAATATTGAGTGCTGTGATAAATCAATCAGTAATAGTCAAGTAGAAGAGATTGTTGAATGTTGAGTAATAGTAGAGTATAAATATTTCTTTGTTCTACTCAGGTCAAAGCATTTGCAACCATTTAGAAACATCCTATTTTGCTTTAGATGTATTGTCTTTCTTTTTATCTTTTAGACACGTTTCGTTGACGTCTATTTGAAATATAAACACCCAATAAAAATTAGGTGCAGTAAAAATTTAAGTAATCTTTTTCTTAAAGGTAGCTGCATAATTACATTTATGTCTTATAAATATTAGAATTTTTTATAACAAATTTCAAGTAAATAATACTATTGTGGACACTGTTTTTTTATGAGCTTTATCACAGCAGTATTTGACATTTATATAGCTTTAAAAATGTTTGAGCTTTTATTGAGTAATATATATTGAATAGTTCGAAACCATATTTTATAAAAATGATGGTATGTTATATTTATTTTGAGAAGTTACATGTAAAGAATCAGCATATTTATTGAATGAGTCTGTGTTGTTAGGTTTTGAAGAATATCCCCGATTCTTATTTCTTAAAACTTGAAATTCATAAAATACATGTTAGAGGGTATCTTCGTTAAAGAAAGAGTTATATTTTCGCTGTGTAGATAGTGGAAACTATATTGTATATTATGCGCTAGAAGCACTTTTGTGTGTGATTAACTACAGAATGTGGACCAACGCTAATAAAAATATCTGCATTCGTAAATTTGTTTCTCTTTATTTTATTTACATGTTTTTCATTTTGAAATAATCTAAAAGTGAAACCAAAAGCATTAGCGATTTCTTATGCCATTTATTCATATCATAATGCTTCATAAATTTTTAAAAGCATTTTCTTAATTTTATCTACAAACATACATCTTTTTTGATGTGATATGCATTTGACTAAAATCTATTTTTATACAGACTACAGACAGAATAAGGCACTGTGTGCTGATATGGATAATTTTAATAAATTACTCCAAAATAGATAATATAGATACAGGCACTGTTAAAGGCTATGTATATGTCTTACAGATATCATTATAGATAATTAATTACTAAATAATGGTGCCACATCAATGAAGACTACGAATGTAGAATATTTATGGTAAATAACTTTCGTAATTTTAGCTTATTATAAATTATAAACCACAAAACTAACATTATGTATTTCAATCTGTATGTGGATGCAATTTCAAAATTTGGATTACACATATATCTTCGTTTTATTCCTTTTAGGAATCAACATTTGATATTTCTGTCATTTCGTCTAGGTATAAGTTTGTAATGAGGCTTGTAAAAAATAATTTACAATCAAATGTTACTACAATTTGATTTTTAAGTACATTCATGCCTATTCACAAAACATACATTATAAATATGTCTGGCATGTAAACAATTTTGAAATATAAAAAAAAACTATATTCTATAAAAAGAATGTGGACAATTCCGTTTATATGTTTATCAATAGTAATTTTCGGTACAAAATGCATAGATAAGTCATAATATGAGCTCCTAAAAAGAATATATTATATCTTATACAATGTCGAAACACAGATTTACAAGTGCTTTCTACAAAGTAATTATTTTATATTAGGTTACTGTCTTAATATCTATAAAAGCTTTAAAAATACGACTTTGCTGATTAATTATTGTAATAATACATTTTTAATATCTTTATATAGCTTAATTTGCAAAATTCGGCAATGAACAATGTCCATCACATTCACAAAACGTTTCTGTCGACCAGAACAAACTTTGCCTAAACTACTACTTTTGTGATAAACTTATATGATATGTTTATAGGAATTATACTTACAATATTAATACATAACATCAATTTATATCCACATAAAAAAAAAATAAAATAGAACTATCATTTGTACTAACATGAACTAAATTTGGAAAAATTACAAAATTATATAAAAATGCTGGCAAAATACATGACCCTCATTAATAAACCGATTAGGCAAATTTTAATGTAATTGTTTATATTCAATACAGAATATTCGAAAAGGTTAAAGCCATGTCTATTCTCAAATTATTTGCAATGCAACAATAAAACAATACATTGTGCGTGCTCGCCGGGAGCACGTGTGAGAACATACCGTAGCATTCTCTACGTGCAGAAGATAGGGTAGATATTGTATGACATCTCTTGATTACGTTTCATCGCTTGTTTTGCTTTTTCTGACTCTCTTGACATCATTTAGTTCAGCAGATTATCTTTGAATATTGTTTAAAATAGAAAAGGAGCACCAAAAGTGGCCAAACAAACTTAGAATAAAGTATTGTATGTATCTTATTATTTCAGAAAATATGTGGTTTTCTTTGGGAAAACTGGGAAGTTTGGCATGAAACGTTCATTCTTGTTTAATCATCTGTACTTTCCTTTTTTTAAGTTTAAACAATTTTCCTTTACTCAACATTTTCTCTAATATATGTCTGTACGTAATGTATTTTTTCTTGATATTTCAGAAAAAATCATCAGATCAGTTTTTCTTGATATTAATGTAGGTTAAAAAACAAATTATGCAATGCATGTAATGTATACAAGTCCCCAAGCCGTTTAGTTTGAGAACTTGATATTTTGAACAATGCTTACTTGTTTATCATGTAGTCAACGAAAGCGAGCAATGTATAAAAACTGCGAGTACATTTTTTAACCATTATGATAAGTATTATTAAAAACAGAAAAGTTTGAAAAAATAGAATTAAACAATCGCAAAATATTAAATAATTCACTAACTTTGCACATCACAAATTTTTCAACTGTTTTGCAAAATATTTAATAAAATTAAACAAGTAAAGGCATTAAGCAGGAAATTTTCGCTGAAATTTATTACAAATAAATAATTTATTTAGAAGTACTAAAATACCTATTATGCCTATATCGAGTTCAACTAAAAAACGGTTATATTTAATACTTACTGATTAAAAGTAACTAACTTTGCTTAAATAAATTACTAAGTATTTTTAGTGCTTTTAGTTATATTAAAATTGACACACTTAGGAATTACACCTAATTAGTGGTTCTAGTTCTCAATTTTAAAATTGTGCTAATTTTTACCACTTTTTGATAAAAACAAGAGTGAAAGTTCATTAGCTTCGGAATGATGACTTAAAAAACATTCATAAGTCGCAGTTACAAAAACTATTGACAAATTAATTTTATGAAAGGATTTTAGTTATTCGCAAATAGTAGAATATATTAAATAAAAAAATCTGAATAAAGAGAAATTTTTCAATAAAATGGTTCCATTTCCTGTGAACTTCTATTTCTATTCTTAAATAATCTTCATTTAACTATCAACCCATTTGAATAACATGCAATTAACTAATTAATTAAGTTAATTTTTCACTATTAACGGTGAAGTTAATTTTTCTAATGATGTTCCAATTATTGATTTTGATGAAACATTAAGATGAATATGGCGAACCGACAAAAAGAGCACCTTTGAGGAATTCGCATATATCATAATGCATATTTATACACATAAAATGGCTAAACTCCAATATTGGCTGACCGATCATCGCCAAATTTGGCACATCTAAATGTTTTTTCGTAATGAACGTTTTCATGTAATCTATTTTAGCATTTGTCCCCAATTTCAGCCGCACATATGTACCAAGGAACTGAACTATTACATAGATTCTAAAATTGCTTTTACTCGTAAAGCTACATTATCACCTAGTAATATCTTAGTCTGTATTTTATTTTAATATCTACCAGCATTTATTTAGACTTCGTACAAATCGAAACCGTAATCGGTAGCGGAATCTATCAAAGTTGAAAGCAGAACGGGTAACAGAATCGAGAGCAAGGACCGTCGTCGAAATTAAGAACGGAACGAGGTCTGTACCAAGTGTGGGGCCGGGATTAGAATCCAGAGCGTGACCGAGATCGTAATTAGGAATAGTACCGGGATCAGAAACGAAGTGAGAACGAAATTGGGGTTGACAGCAAAATCATTCAATGTAAAAGATGAACGAAAACATTTTGTATGCGCCCACGCAGATGGAAAGTTAGTTTTTTTCATATACATAAATACTAGTAAATTACATTAATTCAAACTTTTTTTTTTGCTATATTTTATCGTAACGACTTGTTATCTGCGCGGAGCTTCTAACTAGATGTCAATAACAAAGATCGAGTTTCTGGAGCAGGAATTTTTAATCGATATTTTTTCATTTTCTTTCTTAGTTTTAATTTTTTATTAACCTTGTGGGTTTTTATATGTGAATTTGAAACATGCATAATTTTCTAAACATTATTCCGAATCCAAAAAGCTTTCACTTTTATTTTTTCGAGTTGTAGCAAAAATTAACCCCATCTTGAACTCGTGAACTAGATATAACTACAAAGTCGAGATTAGGTTAAGCTGTCACATAGTGCAATTTTGTCATCATCAGTGAAATATTTCTGCTAGGTAATTACATAGAATTTTTTTCCTATTTTTTTTTTTACATAATATTAAAGATCGTAATTAATATAACAACTATTGTATGCCTAAAACCCAAGGCAGTGGTTGTAGCAGAATCGCGTACTTGTTTCTGGGCTTTCACCAACGAGATGGGTAAGGTTTTGTTGCCCATCCACTGGAACTCTTCGTGTAAACCTCGCGCTAATAATTCAGGACCGACTATTTCTTTCACACGTGCGTTGTAAGCATTTATCCATTTTATCTGAAAAACAGATCCAACCGTGAAAGAAGAAATTATTTAAAGTAGGTACTCTTATTTGTCTCGTTGATATATTTTGTTTTTTGTTGCATTAGTATCGGGAATCTTTTAAATGCCTATAGATAATTCTTCAAATTTGAGTAAATTATTTAAACATCCCGTTAACAATAATAAAAGTAATTTGATTGTCAAGTGAATACTCAAAATGAAATCACCTCGTACTCGGTGAGAAGCGTGCGGTCGATGAGCTTGGGCTCGTAAGGCACCAGCGTGGCTTCACGAAAAGCTAGAAAGCCACCTTCTAACCCTATCACTTCTAATATATTGCCCAGGTGTACGCCGAATTCCTTGGGCTCGTACCAAGCGGGTTCTGCAATATTCACATAGTCTTCAGTATTTGTTAGATATTAACTATTAATAGAAACTTAACTGTTAAAATGCTGTATGATGTAAGAATAATTTAGTAATAATTGCCTTACCACATGTAACGAAGTAGCGTTCTTTAAATGGGTGTAGATTCGTGTCTTGCCTGTAATCGATAACAACAGGATCTGGAAGACGAAATATTGTATTTGATAGTTTAATCAATGTTGATTTAAAACTGGTCGAATTGACATAGCAGATAGATTTGATTTATTGACTTCTTTGGGTATATTTTATTACTCATCTAGAGCTGTGTATGTTTTCATACAGTTTCCTCATTTTCGAAAATTGCTATCTATTCATTTTCGTTTTATAATTTTCGCCAGTATTTGTGAAATAGTGGTAAGAATTATAAATCGTGGGTATAAATAATAACATTATACTAAAATATTGAAACGACTGTAAATTGCCTTTCATATAAAAAGAAACCTACAAAAAGGTTTTTATGGAAGAATTACTAAACTGCTCTAATTCTATAATAAATTAATTTATATGGGTAGTTCTATATTTTTTTTCATTATGAGCATCAGTTGGTGTTCAGTGCGTACTTGTTTTCTGTTTTTGAAATGAATTAATCAGTCCAAGCACATATTGCTTTAGGCTCACTAGCACCGTTTGACTTTCCGTAAGTATTTGTTAGTAGTTATACAGAATTAAAACATTGTTATAGAGTATATTTATATGTCCATTTTGTAAGTGTTATACTATTAAATATACCTGGTTGTTATTATATTGTGAATGAATTGTAAATCAAATGAGGCATGTGTATTTTGCTCTTTTCCAAGACTTATGTACTTTGGAAAAAATAAATACTAATTATTGCGCTAAATGACTTCTATACTAAAAGAATCTAAATCTTCGCATCTATTTTTATAAGAAATTATTTTCTATAAGTTTACTTTTGACACTCTGGTCCAGTTTGAAAACCTGAAGAAATCCTGATTTGAAGGCTAAACTTATAAAACAAGTGACAAGGGCAGATGAAAAACCTTCTCGTAGGTTGAGTGCGCTGCCGACGCCGTGCCCGGTGGGGTGTGGGTAGTCGCGATTGGCGGCCCAGAGCGGCGCGCGAGCCACCGTGTCGGCGTGCGTGGCGGGCAGCGTGCTCGGCGCCCGCAGCGCCGCCATCGCCACCAGGGAGCGCAACGTCAGCGTGTAGGCGCGTTGCTGTTGCGGGGTCGGCTTGCCGTAGTGCACCGTACGTGTCACTACCGTGGTCCCCTCTTCAAACATGCATTTACAAAATGACAATAATATAATTCTTTAGTTTGTATTTTGGAAGTAAAAAAAATATTGGCACCGAAACCATTCCTGGGAAGTTCAAGCTACATGAGTAGGATTTGTGTTTACATAATAACTTTAATAAAATTTAAGGTTATAAAAAAATTTCATTATCGTTATACCGAATTAACTTTTCATATTTCTTATCAGAAATGAATCGATAATTTCAAGAATTGGCGTTAGTTTGTATAGCTGTTAACTGCAGTAGTCTTAAATGTACTAACGTTCAGTCCAAAATTCGGGGAACCCCATTTAATAACGATTTCAAAAGAAATATTAGGGGTTAACGATTTTCTTATTTTTTTTGTTGGGGAAGGGGAGTATTTAAAACGGCCGCTCACTGCGCACGCTGCGTACGGTACTTTATCTTAGAAAGCGATATCGAAATGAAGTCAAATTAGAACTCATGAGACCTTTATTTGGGGTTACGGTATTACAGAAAACGTTATCACATTAACGTCCGTTTCACAATGACACTTTATTCGTATAGAAGCGAAACTTGAAACACATGAGCGGCGTGTCCGACCGCAACAAGGCTGCTTAATATTTTAATGGCCCTCTTGTGTGTTTGTAACATTTCTATATAGATATCTATCTATAAACAGTAGTCACCGTCGTACTGTCCTCCGGAGTGCACTATGAGCGTGGAGTTTCCGAATATCAGTCTGCTGGAGTTGTCGGTGTGCTGGTAGTCGGGCTCGCCGCCGCTGGGCCCGAACGCGACGCGCGTGCGCGTCGACTTGCTCACGTAGCCCTCCTGGGTGGATCTCGATGAATCTATTTTGTTCGCCGCTGAGGCCTCGTCGAATGTCGTCCGTTTTATCTGACGGGCGGATAATAATTATTTTTAATGTACTTTAATTTTACAGATGACTAGTTAATTAATTTTGTAGTATATATGTATAGGTAGGTGTATTACGTTTTCTAAATTGCTAGCGTACCTACTCGCATTAGCAGATTCTTTGATGATATCACTGTTTAGTTTATTATTTTCAGTTTTGTATTGAGCAGGTTTTCAGAATAGAACTTGATTTTTAACCGACTTTTAAAAAAAATCGAGGTTTATGTTCGTCTATATGTACTTTTATGTATGGTCAGCGATAATTTCTCAATTGATGTTTTTTTTTCCTTTTGTTTGAAAGGGTATTTTCTCGAGGTGGTCCCATAGTGACCAAATCAGGACGTGATGATGGAATCCCAGGTTAAAGGAAAGATACCTTCAAATATTATTACTACATACGGGATGGAATTCTCCTCCCTTTTTAGAAAAAAATTGCCAAAGTAACTATAATAAAAATATATCATTGAAAATATGCTTATAAATGACATAACTTAATAAAGAGAATACCCTGTTTGGCGCATGGACGCTCGCGCGTCGCACCATATTTTGATATTAGCATTTGCCTCCTGCTTTGTCCAAAAGAAAACTGGGACTGATAGAAAAATCGGAATCAAAATTTGGACGGAGAGTAAAATCGAGAAAGGGACCATAATTATAATCGAAAACGGGATCGGGACTGAAATTGAGAACGGGTTTAGAGTCGAAAACCGTTGTATGGAGATGGGATCAGAATCAAAAATGTAAGTGGGATCGGAGTCTAACGCAAGACCGGGACTGAAATGGACATCGACAGATATAAAAGAAGAAAAAAAATCATTGTACGTCCATGCTGGCGGAGCTGCGGGCATTAGCTATACGGCCAAGCCGTCCACAAGAAAGACAGAACGACGTCTGCTCGGTCAGCTGATAACCTATATAATTTGTATAGAGTAATTTGGTAGGAAAAATTTAAAGACCCTGAAATAATTATCAACAGACAATAAATTCGAGATCGGAATACTGCTTTTACATGTTCTCCGTACAAAAGTAAAGGAGATGTCTGGCCCATTTCATTAATCATGCTTTAATTCACATTCGAAGTAGTTAATTGAATCATCAAGTTATAATTATTTGATAACTAAACAATGTGAAATAAAATAACTTATAAAAATAAAAAAAATCGCCTTCAAAAACCTATTTAAATTATTTTTTAAACAGACTTCCGAAAACAGCTTAAGCAAAGAAAGAAAAGAAAGCAAAAGAACGTATAATCTATAAACATGAATATGAAACGTTAAGTATTGAACCAAAAATGAGATCTTTTTTTTTAAGAACATACAACTGTATCTGATTTACCTTTAGCTCGAATCGATTCCATAAATGACTAAATAGTTGTTTTTGCACAACTCAATAGCTCTTAATGCGATATAAAAATATAATAGGACAATGAATTTACTACAGTTCTACGACTATTTTTTTCATACATTTTTCTCAAGATAACACAACGAAGTGCACATAGCGACGGCGTCTTTCAGGTGTGCCTCTTTCATGGCGGCGACTTCGTCGGAATTCTTTTGCGCTTTGAGGTAGACGATGGGCGAGGGCCGGAGCAGCCTCTTGTTGTTGGGCACGCTCTGCACGAGGGCGGCGTTGGCGCCGCGTTGAAACGTGCCGCCCGTCGGGATGAGCACGCGGCTCCATTCGGCCGCACGCCAGCGCAGCTCTCCGTGTACACGGTGTTGTAATCGTGTATCCTGTTTTCACCACATATCATGTTTGTATCTGCGTACTTTTGTATACGGTATACGGTCGTATATGGGATATAAATAAAATGCGATAAGGAGGCGAACTAACTGTGTACAATTAGTTTTTCGATAGGTGCAACTTTCTGCACCGAGCGCCACCAGCACCGGCATATTGAGTTTGGCGGCAGGCGCGTACACGTGCAGCGCCCGCGGGCCGACGACGACGAAGGCGCGAAACAGCGGCGCATGCGGGAGATCGCGGCCGCGTAGACCCAGCAGCCACGCTACCTCGTCCAACGCCGACACCACCATGGCATCGGCGCCCTCCGCATGCAACTTGGCGCGCACCATTGTTAATTTGTCACGCCAGCTCATGCCTGTTTCACACGATAGTATTGCTTACATTATAACACCGAGAATATTTGATACATGATATTGCGAATAGTGAAATCTTAGAGGGAATCTAATCGTTAATACGAATTCAGTCGTACCGTTAAGCTGGGGTTTGGGTATGCTCGCGACGACTTTGGAGTGCTCCGGGCGCCGGCGGCGCTCGTCCGGCTCGTCCGCCCACACCGCGTCCACCAGTAATGGGACGTGCAGCAGTTTCAGCCCGTCACGCTGTAACGGCGTGCTCAGGATTTCTTGCCACTCGCTCTGCGCTGCCAACCGCGCATCTGCGCCTACGTATCCCCCTTGACCCACGTGTTGCTGCATGTAACACAAATCACCAAACAGCTAGGTATATAAAATTTTATGAATCAACTTTTTAGGTCGATACAAGCGCACATATTGTTCTAATGTAATCGGGACAAAACGTAATCAGGATTCAGAGTAAGGGATTAAAGGAATTAGGACCGGAATTGAGTCCGAAAGCGAGATAAGTATCGACTTTTGTTCTGAGGTAAAAATATAAAAGTTAAAGGAATTTATTCTATATCCACGTAGGGAAATAGGCGTGAGTTTATATTATTATTATTATTTATTACTTCATAAGGAAACATGCGCATATGGGAATATCAATGTAGACTATAATCGATAATAATGTAGACTACAGTCATCGCGATAAGATTATTATACGATATTTTCTTCTCGGTTTTTGTCGTCGAAGTATAAACAATACTAGTATTTCTTTTTCGGAATCCATTTTAGCACTATCCCTTGTACTAAATATGCAAAGTCATAGGCAAGCGTCGACGCACATGGACGCATCACAAAATAAGCAGGGCTGCAAGATGATTAACAATAGAAGGCTGCCGTGGAGTGTGAGGACGGCAGACGATTTTACGACACGTGACGTTTGTTACAATAAAAAAAATACTATTATACATCCGTCTCTACGAACCCTAAAATTTATGAAACAAAGTAATATACATGTTCACGCCCATACAATTGCTATCGTTATAAAAGGAAGTTGAAAAATAATTATAATAATAATAACAATAAAAATTATTATACTATTTGCACTATTTTCCTAATAAAACAACTTTGAATTAAAACGAAGAAGCCTTTCTTTTGTCCAAACCTCATTTATCCCAAGTTTTAAAGATTTCGCTTGCCCGCTCTTCCTCAAACAAAATCCTGGTCATGCCCTTAGAACTAGATAGACATGAGTTTCTCATCAAAGTTAATATTATTAAATAGTGGTAAATGAAAAAATGTGCATCGTATGATAATTAACCTTGTCGATGTATTTGAACGTGGTCAAGACGGATCTCTGAAACTTCTGATTCGAAAGCTAATCACTCAACCTCTATCGCTTGTAAGTAATCACGTGCAATGTATGAAGATTGAAAAATAAATATAAATTACAGCAATCCATTCGGCCGGAGTGGGATTGGAAGGGTTGTCCGAGTCATAGAGTTGCCAGGCACAGTCGACGAAGCGGCGCGCGCGTCGCAGGTCGGAGGCGGACAGCCACAGCGCGGCCGGAGGCTCCTGCCCGGCGGCGTCCACGACGCGCGTCAACACGACGCCGACGCCGGCGCCCGCCCACCCGCTCACATACTCCAACCGTCGCTCCTCCGGCGCGGGCTCTTCGCTCTGTTTATATGTAAAAAAATTCAAGCTTTACGCGATATGTGTTAAGATTATTTTTCTTTCGCCGATGAAGTGGAAATTGCACGGTTTTATCATTAGTTTTCGTGTTTGCTACGACTTCAAACGTGCATTGCATGTTTTGATCGCCACTCGTCCGCGTTCGTTCATTCAAAGTCGTAGCAAGCAAACACGGAACGATTTCTAGTAAATATTGAATGTGTTCGCACATTAAAATTGTCAAAAGATCCGAATACTAACTAAATGTTCGTCCGTATAAAATATGATGTACGCGTCGAGTGGCTGTTGCCTGGTGAGTGAATCGTTGCGCAGGACGGTGCGAAGCCGTCCCAGGGGGGCTGGTCGAGTTCCGGGCTTCGACACATGTCGGGGGCACTTTGGACGTGGGGACGGGGACGGCCGTGGGGCGGCCCGGCGGCGCGGCCGCGGCCGGAGTGTTCGCCTTCGTCATAGTGGTAGGTCTGGCGGTTGTGTTGGTCATCGGTGTAGATCGAGTCACCGCTTCACACCATCCTGTCGCTTTGAGATTTCACATTTGTTAAATTTCTGTACATGTATATTTCTATATTTAGGTTTTGTAAACAATGATATACGAGAATTGCTAGTATGAAAAAAAATGAATATATATATAGGTATATGTGTGCATATCATTAACATCGTGACCCACGGAGAATTATTAAACATATTTAAGGTTTTACGTGCTAAAAAGAAATACATACAAAAAAAAATATGGAATATCGTATAGAAAAGTTCAATTATCACTCTCCGAATGTGCGGTTTAAGGTAATATAAGTATTTTTTCTGAAGGATTAAGCAGCAGACGCGATGATGTCGATAGTGTCAAAACGTTTGTTTAAGTGTTCGAGGCGACAAATCGAAGACCGTGTGCCAGCGTTGGCACGACAGCGGTTAAAAATTGTTTGAAGAAATAGATATTTATCGGTAATTATAGTGAACATTGTAATCCTATTTGCAAAATATTTATGTTTTCAATATATTCTTGGAAAATATTATATTAAAACGATTTTTCCAAGCGATTTTTTTTGTTGTTTGTTAATTTTGAAATCTCTTTATTGAACTTGTCTTCGGGTTTGATGAGGCTTGAGATAACTATAACACTAAGGCAAATCATTTAATTTTAGTAATTCATTAAAAACTATTCATATCAAACTACATTACTGAATAAATTAAAAAATTAAACAGCACAGGCCAAAACATAGTAAATGGATGTTTTCATTATAACAGTGTTTTTGCAATTACTTCGTTCAAAATTTAACTACCTTTTCTGCTTAAAAAATAACGTCGATTGTTACAAACTGCATCGAAATCGATGGATTCGTTCGAGAGATATTGTTAACGGAAAATTTAAAAATTAAAGGGTTTTTTTTCAAAATAACATGTGAAATACTTCATGGATTGATCATTTTCTATTTAAGAAACTGAGCCACATGCCAGTAAACAAATCAAAATCAAACAACAAGCGTAAGAAAACAAACGTGAAGTAGAAGCTACCGTTGTTGCTTTCGTCCAGTGATTGAGAATTCCGGCGATCCACTGTCTTTATCAGATATCTTATTCCTTCCTAAAAGTTCTTATAGCCTACTGCCCCTTCCATCAAATATCCTCTTAAATCACAGAAAATACTTCTATGATCTAAGGATATCCTATCTTAAAAGGCTGAAAACGCACTGATGTCTTCTCAACGGGCCTAGCATAAAGTCCTAGACAAGTGTCTATTGGACTGTGCTTTCTATTCATTATATTGTGAAAAGAATAGCCCCATAGAAGATAGCCTATCTCTAGGGCGTTGTCTTAGGCCCGTTACATGCGGTTGTATTGTTCAGTAGTGTTCATAGGCGGTGGTGACCACCTGCTTTTTGGTGGATTGCATGCTAGTTTTCCTGTCTAAATGCCATAAAAAATATTCAGTTACTGTATAATAATAATAAGCGCATGATTGGCCCCAATAAGGTAGATAGTTATATAGGTGGATCCCCATTTTTAGTTTATTGTCCAATGCCATTACGCTCGTCTTCAACATCATTAGTGACGATAACTTCAACACGTTTTTTATTAACTAACTGCTTGATTTAATCTATGATATTAATGGAAGCTGTGAATCAAAAATATTTCAAAAGATCAGTGCCACGAACAAGCCAAAGGAATTAAACTTACACTCCTTTATCAATACACTTTTTCAAATTTTTCTCGAGAAATTTCGGAATTTACTAGCTACATATAGGTATCTTTTTTTAGCATTTTTTGCTTTGCTTTGTTTTTTGTATTCGCATTCCCTTACACATTTTTTGAAAGTTATTCTAAGGGACAAAAGTCCTAAGAAACATTCACATATTTTATCAAAAATATTGCATTCCTGACGTATAGAAAAAGTTGGTGATGAACACGGGAGATGGGTGAAGAATAAATAAAATAAATATAAATAAAAGAACGCGATAATGGAACTACCTGTCGGATTTGAAAAATTCTTTTTGCATTCTATAGGCCAGTAGTTCCTGAGGAAGGTTAAAAGCTATCTGAATACTTTTTTTTTGTTTTTTGAGCACGCCAGTCTATGGAACTACCAGTCAAAGCTGAATAATTCTCTCTTTATTTCATACCCTATATATTGAGGAAAATTACGAGTTATCTAACATACGTTACGATTTTTTATGAGCCGAGTTATCTTGATTTTTTGTCAAAAAGACCACAATAATTGCCACTTTGATAACATCTTTGCGTGCTCTAACTAAAGGATTTCATACATATAACAATAATGTATGAAAAAATGAGGGTTTTACAAAAGTTCGCGACATCATCTAACTATAATATTTAACCCGTAAAGGAAGGTTTCTTATATAAAAAGAAAATATTTATTTCATTATAATATTAAATTGGACGGTGGTGGACGATAGACACTTTAGATCTGCACTTTGATAATTGAAATTACAGATAGTGGCGAATATTTTTTTAAACGAACATTTCATTTTAACCAATCAAAACCTTCAAGTATAACGTAATATTAGTTAAAGTGTTTAAATGATATCGTGTCTAAGAAATTTTGGATGTTCATTACTGAGATACTTTGACGGCTGAACGAATTAGCTGATCTTTTACAGTAATATGGCTTTCGGTTTCTTTGTATTAGCTTTCGCCCACGCCTGCGAGGAAAGAAACCATTTATATTCTTTATCGATTGATCACGCATTTAATCATGATTACGATAGCTATCCCGTTATCGATTTCGACTAATTTTATCTTAACTCTCCATTCTGCTCCTGCTCTGCTTGCGATTCCATTTACGGTACCAGTGACAGTTTCGAAATTGAACAAAAATATCTGTCACGCATTGATGTTTGCTGAAAAACTCTTTTTCAGCTTTCGTTACATGCATGGAATGCTCCCCTTAGAAATATTTATTTTTATTATTTAACGATCAAACTGAGCAGCGGCTTATACAAGACACCTACACTATGAATTTCATCAATATACGTTTTGTAGTTTTTAAATAAAATGCCGGTGATATACGGACGGACGGACGGACATGACGAAACTATAAGGATTCCGTTTTTGTCATTTTGGCTCGGGACCCAAAAAATGGTAGAATTGGGGTTAAGGAATCATAAAATAAATATTCATCAAAAATTGAACAAAAACATTGTATGCACAGATGACGCTACAGATTTATATAGAAAAACATCAGAATAACATACAGTCTATTTATGAATACTATTTTTGATGGCAGCTTCGCTCGCGTGGTCGTAGCACCAATTCTTTATTTACGCCGATTGGTTATTGATAGCAGTCTTGTTCAAGAGAGATTCAAGTTCAATTTCGGTCCGAGAACGGAATCACGAACAAGGATCCTGATTACGATTCAGGAGCGTAAGCGAGATCGGTTTCATAATTTAAAAAAAAAATGGGCAGTATACATGTATTTTCGATGTAAGAGTACGGAGTTGAGACAGGTCAGCACCAGGGTATAATCGACACCGAAACGTAATTCAAGAGTAGAGCTGAGATCGGGATCGAGGTTGCTGGTTGATAGTATTGTCGGTCGGTATAAAAGATGGAAGGATTCATTCTACGTCCACGCGGGCGGAGTCATGGGCGAAAACTACTATGTATAATATATAAATAAAATGAAAAGTACATTACGTACAATAGTTTAAAATCCATAAACTTTATTTCGATGTTTGTTTGTAAATGTGTTGTGATATATGAATTATAAACACATTATTATCTGCTGTGCTGATAAGGGGCTTTCCGAATGATGCCCCCAAGGGAGACAGAGCGGCTAGCGACAGCGTCGTTTAGACGCGGGAAGCTACCAGGAGAGCAGATGTGTAACGGTCATATCGACGCCGATAGCTTCCAATAAGCTTTCCAGGGAGACAAGGATACCAAAGCTTGCTCCTGTGTATCTTCTCGCTCTCTCCGTATCCTTTTATGAACACGCAAAAACAGACGTTATTGGCTATTTCTTTGTGTGGTTGGTCCTTGGTAAATTATTATTTTTTTTGTTGTTATGAACTTAAAATATATATTTTTAGCTATAATCACAATTAGATAATATTGAGATACAAATTTAAAAACGAAAAAGAAATACTAAATCATTATTAAATGCCACCGTAAATCCCACCGTCTTCTGCGCATGCCTGAATATTATCGGGTCGATGGCCGAGGGGTACCGAAGGGATGTGGATTCTATTGGAATGACGTCAACAACTAACAGGACATCACACAACAACAAGAGAGTCTCTGTATTCCCCTACCACATAAGAACGGAGGCCTGCCTCCATTTAAATAACGATTATTTATTTGGCTGGCAGGGGTGCTCCACATCCGCAGACAAAGTAATTCGTTATAACAAAATGGCTCAGATGACATCACACTTCACCAGGAGAACATATTTTCGTAATACGTAAAAAGGGTCCATGAATCCATGAAATACGTAACTTTAATTAGATGTGCTGTCAACTTGCAATCATTTAATTTGCACACATTTTTGTCATAAGTTTTCTTTGCTAACCACATGATTATTTAATTACAATTGGCGATGAGGGTTAAAACCAAGTATAAAGTAGTACCATGATAAAGATTACTCTGCAATATAGTAATCAGTTAATCATATCCTAAAAATAATTCAATGCTTCAGTCACAGAAGCTTCATAATAAATATTAAAATATCTGTCGAATAACAACCCATTCATAACAAATAAGTTAATACGGTATTACGTAACGTATTAATAGCGAACAATAGACGCCAGAAAAAAAATGAAAAAAATCTTTTTTTTTTTAGGGTAGTCATAGTTTAATAAATAGCGAAATTATACATATAGGCATACTGTTGCGATTTTGATGGCTTTCGATGAGAATCAATGGAAGGCAGAGGAACTCATGGGGCTACGTATAGGATACTTGTTCTCTGTGAAACATTTAGAGATCCTGCGTGAAAATTAAAAAAAAAACCTCTTAAAATGGAATAATTTGAATGGAATTTGAGCGAAAATGGAACCGGAATCGAGACCGAATTCGGCATGCGGACAGAGGTAAGAGGGACCGGGATCCGGATCATAGTGGACACCGCGTCGTGTGTCGTCGTCAAGTCAATAGTTTTATATAAAGGTATCTATATTTATACATGTTATAACTCAAACTGTTGGTCTGTTTAAGACCTTTTCACGCGAGAACCACCTGTCTTATTTACATGTTTTATTTTTTAATTCATAGCTATGTCACATAGTCTGGTTGTAAGATACATTTTGTTACATCGTGAGTAACGTACGAAATAACAGTGACGTTGATGGTGTACCGAGTCGGAAAAAACGCTTTTGGGACGCTTAAATGGCTGACGCTGAGAAACAATAGAAATATGTCAAATGAATATGCTATATTATTATAGGTTTTAAAAATACCTACAAAACATCCGCGCTAGCATCTGTCTATGTATTGTCTATGATGACTAACAATAAGCATTTTATCATAGTCTTTAAAATAACATCCAGCGATCGACGGCGTGCGACCGCCGGGCCAGAAGTGGCGGGGGCAGCACGTTCTTGTTCTACTCAAGTGTTAATAAAAAAACTAAAACATTAATTCTTTAGTCCATTCGAGCGGGGCCGCGCGCACAATTAATATAATGATAAAATGCTATTATTTTATAAATGGGGTGAGGTATCGGATTGGACGAGTTGGAAAAGAGTTAACTTTATCAGGTTTTGTCCTTTTAGGGTCCTACAAATCTATTTTGACAATTTTTAAAACGATATCTGGACGTGTGTGTAAGTGTGTATATGGGTGTATGTGGAAGAGTCTGCTTGCATGCGTGTGTAAAGCTTTCATAACTTTAGAACGTATTAACCGATCGAAAAGCAGTTAAGATATTCAAAAGTGGTCGACTCAACTTGGACTTCCTAAAAGTTTAAACTCATTGCGCCCTTTAAATTTTAGGAAATCTCGAAAATAAAGCTTTCATAAAAATTCTTTGAAATAACTTCTAAAGTACTCTACCAATCGGCACTAAATCTAATCAGCTCTTATCCTCAAACAGTAGCGTGGATTGTCACAAGTTGAATAGAAATACATCGATTTGTTCAAGAGATATTGTTAAAGATTTTTTTTTGAGTTTTTTATATATATTTTTTAAACTCTTCTGATGTTCTACCATCATTACAACCATACCATTACAAATAAGTTGCAAAATGTAACCCGCTCTTCTTTTTTCTCTTTAAAAAACAACGTCGTTTATTGCAAACTGCATCAAAATTAGTTGGTTCGTTCGAGCGATATGGATAGTTAGAAATTCGAAAAAAATGGGTATTTTCTAGCTCTAAAAAGTTCAATAATTTACTGGTATTTCTGATTTTAAAAGCCCGATTTTAAGAGCTCGAAAGAAGTAAAAAGTTTCAGAAATGGCCTCATGGCTACGGTCTTTCAGGTTTTTAAACTCAAAAACCTATATACCACTATATTTTCTTTTAACCACATTGATAAATATCATGGCGGGGAGTTTTAGGTCAACTATTTTTCCGGTTTTTTTCTTCTTAATATGCTTACATAATTTTAGGGCGGTTCACGTAAGACACCTACCTGTATAATTTAATTCAAGTCGATAAAAAAATAGCAGACGTAATAAGCTATGACTGACATACACGGACGGTCAGGCGGACTGAATGAAATTCATAAGGGTTTCTTTTGATTTCTTTTGCTACGGAACCCAAAAAGACGACCCGTTACGAATACTAGGAATACTATTTGGTCCTTTAAGTCCGATGTATAAAAATTTTTTTTCTTCTTTTCCTTATCAATTTTTTTTATTGTTGAAGTGTGGTGGAAGTTCTATTGTGGAATAAACGGAATTAATTAACTAATTTATTATATAATATTAAGGAGCCCTGGACGTTTCCCAAAGGGACAAAACATCCTGAGAGTTACCAGGACATTATGTAAAATGCGGAGCCGACAAGAGCGAGTTGCGTCCTATACGGCAAGGACGATCAAGGATAATGGGCGGGCCGGCGCGCGGCCGGCGGCGTCAACGCACTACCACCGCGTTCCGTTCACCTCACCGTTTTATCTCGAGCTCGAGGCTGAGTGCATTATGCACCCGTTGCACCACATGATTTACGTACAGTGCACAGACTCCTCCTTTTTTTGTATCTTCATAACAAAATAAATTGAGCGTGTGAATAATTTTATGATTGATGTATTACTCTTTTATTTGTTTAGAGTTTCGAAAAGAAAGAAACAATAATATACGTTTTATTTTTATCTATTATATGTAATTATAAGAATAAGGAACATTTCGTGTCATATCTAGGTAACATAACAATATGATAATATGGGTTTTTATTGTTAAACTTGGTGTCATCCGAAAAGTCTTGACCTGGATTCGTGCCTTTCCATGAGTTCATGTTTTTTGTCAATAGTTAATTTATTGTTATATTTTTTGGAGTAGTTATATCTATAAAACATAATATAAAACCTAAAAATAAGAGTTTCTAAGTTTTAATTTTCATTTTCGACGATGACAAAGTGATTTCAGATTGCTGGCTAGTGATATTATCTTTCGAGATGAAATTTTCATTAAGCTCTTGATAACAAAATGGCAACCAAACAGGAATTATACTTTTTTTTTTAAAAAAATCTAGATGATCTGGCTGATTTCAGATGAGAACTCGTGTGATATATTCGAGTTAATTTACCTAGGGTCTCTATAAATTTTATATCAAAACGCTTGTAAATTCAAAAAATGACCTATGTATTTGAAAATGATACATTGACTCCTGATTTTCGTTTTAATTTTTAAACCCACTCTTGTTTATTTTGAGATTGACAAGTCTTCACTATTTATAAAAAAAAAAAATATAAGAAGAGACCACTGACAAAAATTCCAAGTAAAATAATAACAATAATACTCCAGGATACAGGACCGAGAAAAAGATGAGAATCCTTTTCCATTTGATTGAAGAAAGCACTCGCAGACCTGTGATAAAATTTTAATTATTTACAAAAAAAGTATAAGGATTAAAAATTGTCGTTCAAAATATTTTATTACTTTATATTAATAAATCTTCGTTCAAATTTAGACATATTATCGAAATTTTACTAGAAGGAAACAGAAACGAATACACAAAATAAGAAAACCTACTTATTTTGTGATGAGCGTTTGAAAATTCACTGAAAAATACAGTAAAATTGTGCCAATCGATACCTATCCAGTCAAAGACCGAACTGATCCAAATTACATGGGAAGATAAATTCAGACCAGAACGCACACAAACGAACACACACACACACACACATCGTCGGCCCTTATAGGGATGCGTAAAAGGGACGACCACATCGGTCGAAGTTACGACATGTAACTTTCCCGAGCGCCGCATTAGGGAATCATAAACGAGAGGATTCAGATTTACATCGACCTTCGACACGTTTACAACTCTGTGTTACAAGCACACTCTCGCTCGGAGGGCTCGTCCTTATTTTACAGCCTGACAAACAAATTAGCCGATGCGAAACGTAATTGTCGTATGTTTGCTCGGATTCGTCGGAGCAAAGTGAAAAACGAAGCGACGTCTATGAAAGAGAAGCCGGTGCGAAAGGTCGTTCGTTGTTGTTGATGATCGATAGAATTTGATCTCTCCTCGAAAGTGAGAGAAATTAAAAAACACCGAACACGAAAAAGTGCGTGTGCGTGAGAACAATAGGTTGCCCCCTTTTTATACCAGGCTCGGCGGATCGCGGCGGAGCTTCGAGTTTTCGAAAGGAAGAATCGCATTGTGTTCGGTAACATTGTAATGACGCACCCCGGGTCGGGCGGGAGTTGCGTGGCCAATGGCGGCGCGGCCGCTCGCAGCCGCGGCGAGCTTGCTTTTCTTTTTTTTTCTGACGAGACTCAGAAAGTTACACGTCATACATTCTATCGACGATGATTCATTATTTGATTTCGAATTGTGTTTTATCAAAAGACAAAATTATGAATGGATAATTTATAAGCCTAGTCAAAAATGAAATATACAAAATATATTTAGATATATTTACAAAAAAAAAAAGTATATATGTATTGTATCAACTACCTGGTACCCATAATACAAGTCTCGTTGCTTAGTTTGGGACCGGATGGTGCTGTGTATATATGTGCGTAGATAAAAAAAAAAACTTTAAGACAAGAATTTGACATCACCACATCGCAGTACATAGAAGTATATGCACAAAAATCTTAGATTATCTACGACAAATTATCGTATTCAAAAGATATATTTAACTGAATGTTGAAAGGATAAAACTGGTGTTTCTTGTCCTTTTTTTTTTTGGACAGTAATCATTTATCGAAGGATCGATAGATTTTGAAGGGTAAAAATGACTTATAGTCTTATGGCTAAATAAATATATTTTTGAATTTTTTGAAAGTGAATATTAGAAATTTATTCAAAGCCAATAAATAGAACAATCAAGGACGTCTATGCTCAGTCAAGGCCTCTTTCGAATACAGCAAATGGCTCGCAATTGGCTTTTTCGTTTAAGACAAACACGAGAAAAGTGGTTTTTCTCTCATAATTTAACGTTTGTGGCCGTTTCACGTGGATATTGGTTGTCGGCGGTTACAAATAAAATTTAAACTGGAAATTTATATACTTAATCTGTGTATACGCCAATTCGGTATTTTGAAATTCGTACTAATATTTATCGATATTTTTTTTCTTTGGTGTGAAAGTATACGATATCTTCCTTTAACTATTTTATGGGTCCTATGATCATTATCTATATATTTAGCCGCTCTAATCACTTGCAAATCTACCGTTACTGCGAAATACGTGTACACAATTGTGTACACGTATTTCGCAGTAACGTAACGTAACATGTAAATTAATACAGATAAATATTTTAATAGTAAAAGATTAATTAGGGAGATTAATCATTTAGTAAGATAAGTGATTAAGTTTCATTGCGTAGTCCCAACTCAAGTGCGCACACTAGTGGTCCCTATGAACTGTATCGATTGTATGTTGTCTTCAAGTATGCGAGTGCTTCTCTAAGAAAAATTAGATTATTTATTTGCGAAATGACTGCTTCTTTGAACTTTGTTTTGGAGTTTTTCCTCTGAAAATTTTTCCTCTCATTTTTTCTATCTATTCTGCCTTTGTGTAGATAAAATTGCCTATTTTATCTACTCATTATTTTCCTTCTAAAATCCATATTTTTGGAATATGTTTTAGATTATTTTATGTACGTATGTTATTTTAGCATTTCTTTGTAGAAGTATTACTTCAGTATATTAATATATCAAGTGTATTTGTGTACGATGTGAAAACTGTGTACGATGATCGTATTCTTAGAAGTTTAAGAATATGTTTCAACATTGTATTAAGTAAGGTTTTACTTCACGGAAATTCATAATTCTGTCTGCAACATGCAGCGACTTTCAACATGTTGTCCACTGCTGACTCTCGAATCTGCTTTTCCACTACGAATCCTCATTCAACGAATTGACTATTGATTAGAAAGGATTGTTAGGCGTTCGATATCTGAACGCCTAAGCAAAGGTTTAACCATCAATGTAGTTTGTATAAAATTTCTACGTACGATTCATGCGAGTACAGCAGAAAATCATCATAAAAAGAAAAGACAATCACATCCACCAGCGCGCCAGGAGTGTTATAATCACCATCAGATATGCCTCCAACCATCGTATGAGTACGGAATCGCAAATGCGTATGAATATGCAAAAAAGACTGCATCTACTGACCACATGTTTCTGTATGGTTACGTTTTAAGAATCTCCCAAAGGACAAAGTCGGTTAAACCATTGACATGTGAGAAATGTTTGCCATTTTTATAAATTTTCTTCTGCCGCTCGTGGGATAACAATCTCAGTGATGGTTCTATTTCCCATTTGATCGTCGCTTTTACTCCGCCAATAGGATTTGCTATTCTAAACGTATTTAAAGAGTATTGTCGAAGTTTTGCTTTTAAAATAAAATTCGTCAAAAAAAATGTTGAAAGGGAAATTTCACTGACACAAACACACACGCACTTCCAGCGAACTTTTTTAATGATGATGTTTTTAATGCCTGATATTTTTTTATAAAGTAAGAGCGTTACGTCCAAATTAAAAAATATATATGTTTGGTCAATTTCGCTTATAAACCTAATACGTACGAAATAGGGGCGGGGAACAAAATAATAGAACGGATATTCACAACGTCTCTATGTATATATACTTACTAGCTTTCTCACGCGACTCCAACCACGTAGACTTAAAATAAATTCCTTCGTCTTGTACATCGCCTCATCACGCACGTTCGCCTCGAAACAAAGATCTTCATCTTAAGTACCATCAAAGTAAAATTTAGGCTGTATTACTCAGAAATACTGTAGCTTTCTATGAGTTAAAGAGTTTTTACAGTTTTTGTGGCAGAAATATGAAGATCAATAAAAGCCTTTTTCCGAAAGTTTCCTATTCGCGCATATAATATTTAGTTAGTTTCATAATAAAGAAATAAATGGTTTAATCACGCAAAACAAAACGGACAAAATATACATAGCGGTTCCGATTTTCCATGAAACATTTCATGCCGTATTTCACCCTCTTAAAGTTACTTTTCGAAAGATGATACATGTCGTTATTTTGCATTTGTGATAAGTAGCTAAAACATGAGTTTTTGTTGTCAGTAGATTCAGTGGTTCCGTTTTTTATATAAAAAATTCAACCTTTATTTCAACTCTGTTAGGGTTAGTGTTAAGAACGATGCACCCCATAATTTTTTATTAGTAGTGATTAGCTAAAATGTTAATTTTAATATAATATTATAGCTTCAGCGGCTTCGATTTTTCATACAATATTTTATCCATCATCACCGGGTTAATTAAAAAAAAAATGGAGATTTTTAACCGACATCAAAATTAAAAAGGAGGAGGTTCTTAATTCGACTGTTTTTTTTTTATGTTTGTTAAGTTCTGACAATGGTATTCATGAGAAAATCACATAAATCTTAAATTTGCATGAAGTATGTGCGCGACAAATGGACGAATAACTCAATATAACGCTAATCAATTTCGATGATTCTTTTTTTATTAGAAAGGATGTACTTCAAGGGT
The DNA here is from genome assembly GCA_005406025.1 of Eumeta japonica. Lineage (NCBI taxonomy): Eukaryota > Metazoa > Arthropoda > Insecta > Lepidoptera > Psychidae > Eumeta > Eumeta japonica. The sequence goes on from BGZK01000871.1 coordinate 200,395, forward strand.
AGTTTGGTTAGGTTCTGATTATGGAATCCATGACAAAGTAACGGAACTCTTCAATTCTTTGGAGCAAATTAATAATACTCGATCGATCTTTTATAGGCTATCCGGATATTAGAGTCACCTACCGTAACGTCGTTATGGTCAAGTAATTGTCGTACTCCAACATGATAATCAATGGAGCTTCTTAACGGCTTACAGTAAGGGTGCGATCTAATAGCAGCACGCTTAGTAGGTCTACCCATATTCAGACAAATTAATCAATTTACTTCAGATTCACTAAAAATCAAAAAAATAAACAAAAAAAAATTAAAAAAAAACCGACTTCAAGAAAAAGTTATTCCAAAACAAACTAATATTCACTAAAAAGTAAGAAAATAATTGCGTATTCTTCTGCAACTTAATAATCAACTTACTTTTTCTACTCATCAATACGTAGGGTATGATCTATGTGTTTACCGCGTAAGAAGGTAGGTAGATACCTACCCACTTCAAATTTAACTCAACACATACCTATGAATAACAAACAATAATCAAAATATTTTTTAGAGTTTTCCTAAGTAAAATGAAATGAAAAATATCAGACTACTTAAACGTCAATCAAATTATTACGATAATATAATGTAGTTACAATTATTGTTATTTTTGGAGTCGGTGTCTATTGCTAGATATATTGTAGTGTTTCCTTGGCTGACTGACAACAACAACCCTTACATCTGTTTCTTGAATTTAAAAATTCAACGAACTTTAAGGTTTGAAATTTAATAAATTGTAGTTTTAATTATATAGGAGAGTAACCGAATGACCAAACCACGGCAATAAGAAAATGCTGTATTTTCGTTATAGAAATATTATACGACCAAAATTAAACACTATTTTTTGTGCAGTCACCTTTTTATTTTATTTCGTGAGCACATTGTTTTTATAAATAAGATTGTACAACTTCGTTACTTTTAAATTTCAGAGAAGCTAATAGAAAATCTGTATGTGCAAGCCAGGCAAAACTGTTTTTTCAAGCTAGGCGAATTGTCTGCAGTGACGTCACTATTCGCGTCTACTAAGGTTTCATGAATACACAGGAAGTTGCGTGATTTGGATAGAGGTGATAGGATAGACGACGACTAAAATAAACGACTTCTAAGATATATTCTAATGGTACTAGGAGACGTGGATAAATAAGAGACTAAATAAATTTATGGTTAGTAACAGGTATTTAAAGAAATAGAGAAGGTTGAACTTCTGATCAGGAGTATTATAGAGTTTATACAACAGTCAATAAATAAATGTAAGGTGATTTTTATAAAATAGTAATGAAATCACGTATGCGCCTGAATTAGAATCATATCGAGATAATTGATCCACAATCAAATCGATAATTTCGTTTATTTCTTTAGAAGACTTTTCAAATAAAATGTGTATAGTAGTTAATAAATGAATACTTTGCCATAAATATAATACACATTTCGTGAAACTTTATTATGATAATTGTTTATTACTTTATTTCTTTGCATGATGGAAAAGAAATATGTCCCTTACCGTCTGTAACAAAATAAAACTTTTGATTTCGATAATTTCAAAATCATGAAATGATTGCCGATTTTTGTATGTGATGTCCAACTAAATCCAAAGAAATTGAATATAGTTTAATAATATAACTCATACTGAATTCCCTTTGTATGGAATTTGCTTAATAAACGCGGTATATAATTGCTACGTCGAAGCATGTGACATCAAAGGTTATAAGATAGATTTTTGACGTGACAACGTCTTAAATTAGGTTGCGGCTGGGAGTCACTTATGAAAGTGTAACGCTCGGTAACGTAACGATGAGTCACCGAACGAGAGGGCCCGCCGAATGCCTTGCGTCTCTCTCCCACTCAACTATGATCGGTCTGCCGCGCGCTGCACTAGAGAATTAGTGCATAGCTTGCAAATGTATTGCAAGTTATTGTATGTATATTTGTATATAAATACGTATGTATGTGTAAAGGTAAAAATAAAATTTTGTTAATATGAAATTCAGTGCGAGATTCTTTGTATAAATTAATGTTTTAAATATAATTCTTTGTATAAATAAATGTTTTAAATTGTTACTATTATTTCATCCTTCTTCCTACTATACGAATGAATATTCACATTAAAATGATTTTACCATTCAAAGTCGTTGTCACGTAAAACTTTCGCCCGTATACCGACTTTACAGGCAACCAAATTTTTTTATACGATATTGTGATTATTTTGAGATTCTTCCCACTGTCATGTAGAAAGACATCGTGTGTGAGAGAGAGAGCCGATTTGCGTGTGTGCATTAGTATATGTGTGTGCATGCGTAGAGAAACACAGCGAGATACCGACAGGGACAGTGAACTTGTTTAGCGGGTGAATGAAGATATATAATTATATCGTGTGGTGAACATCTTGTGATACAATATCAAATTCTAGCTTTACAAACGATACCGTCCTTTAATAGATACACTACTGATAACAGAATTATTAATAAATTAAACGCCGTCCTATGATAATAATATAAAAATTCTTTTTTCGTAATCTTGTAAATTTTTTATTCAAATTCGGTAATAAATGAATAAGAAAGCATCTATAGGCTACATACGTCCATTTGTGACCCGCAGAAGCCGCGAGGTTGAGCTCTGATAGAATGTACCATTTGAATGTTTTTCTTTCTCGTGTGAAGAATGATAATACCGACTTCTTGCTTTACGGTAAACGAAAGTAACGTGAGGATTATAAGTCTCTATGTACACGATGAATAAAATAAAAGAATTACTTGTGCGCTATATGCTTCCAATGATGTATTATCGACATAATTAATTAACTGACTGTATTTATCCCAATTTACGCGACACCCTTTTTCACCATATTTTTCATTTTTTGTATTTACTTAAATGAAATATGTTTTAATGTATTGTTAACTTTATCTCGCATTCAAGATTCTCTTTCAGTGTTTTAATCGTTCGTATATAACCTTATTATTTGCAATGACATGTATATTTTGATTCATAACTAAAATGTAATACGTCAATTTACGGAAAAGTTAATACATATTAGTAGTCATCATAACTGGCCGTAGGTGAGTGTACATGAGAGTTGAATGCACCGCCACCGCCTGCGTGCAGCCCTGGTGCACTGGCCGGTGTTGACGCATGTCATTGCGTCGTGGGGCGTGTGCGGCGCGGTCGGTGAACGAACGTCAACAACGTCTGAGACTAAGGGGATGGGGGCTTTCAGCCAGCGTATTGAAATGTGAAAAGAAAGCTCAAAAGCTCCTTGTGACCTATATGTATTATAAAGTTATTACCGGGTCACCCGCGGTGGTTCACTGCTGGGTGGAGATCGAGACCGACCGTCGGTCGTCTTACGGACGCGCTCTCAACCTCCGAGACCAGCGGCTTAACGCTCGGTCGCCGACGCACGGAGCGAGTGGTTTAATTCTGCTTAAGGTTAAAAACTCATCTGTCAAGTCGTCAACAGTCAGAATTGGTCGTATGTGGTGAATTTTGAACCGAAGTTACAGCTCTGTCCATGTCACCGCCTACGCCACAGTAACAAATCGTTTAAAATATAGGCATCGAAATTGATAAATTGATAAGAGACAATTTCCGTTAGTCAATAAATTGTACAGCTCTGTTCAGGCGAAATGCAGTAAATAGTGTAGCAAATTTTGAATTGACAGTCGGAACCAAATAATAAATATATTCACCAAGTACCTACTCGAACAAGAAATATGTATTAATCCTTATTCGCCACTTTATTTTTACAACATTACTGTAATTTTTAATTGTAAGCGCTAATTTATTTTGATTACAGTAACTCAAGTTTGTAATTCTTTAGCTCATAAGTATGAAAGTAGAAGAACTAAATCTTTATACAATACATTAATTTAAAATCTTAGATAGTTATTTATACTAAAAGTGTAAATAAAATTGGTGCTCCTTAATTTTTTTTTTGGGTGAAATAAATAATAAACGTAAACACTGAATCTTTAGAGTAGTTTTCTATTGTTTTATATATTAATGTATTTAAAGGTGTTTTATTTGAATAAGAGTGCAGTGAAAGTGTTTTCTTAATTAATATAAAAGTGCCTGAGTAATGACTTTTTAAAACTACTAATTGGACAATGAAGGCGTTAGCACTCAGTAACGTCATTGTTTACTAGCGCCATATAGAATAATGTTAAACTACGTTTTGCAAAAAAGAGATGGCATATAATTTTTGATGACTTGTAGTTTATTATTTTATCAACCGATTTTAGTTCTGATTTCTCTTTTAGTTATCACGTCAAGGCAGCTTACATAATTTATCAAAATAATAGTTATTTGATATTTACGTTGTCCTCTAATTTGAAAGTAGGTATAGACCTATAATATAAATATAATATAAAAGATTAGATAAATATTAAATGATTAATTGCCAACGAAATTGAAATAAAGAAAACCGTTATAATTACGAAATAATCTCAGCATCAACTCATCAATTTTATAATACTTAAGAAAAAAATAGAATTGAGCAATATTCAATTGAAAAACACGATAAAGTCCAGCTCACGAAAAAAGCCTATTATTACGTTAATAAATATTTAAATGATGGTAACACTTGGACACCGATGGACTGGATTTAAGTATGAGGTGAAACCTAGACGCGTAAATCAGGCGAACCATTTGGCAACCATTTAAAATTTAAGTTTCAATATTGCGTGAAGTCAACATTTGACAAGGCTGCAGGAAGTTTCACCAGCTACACAAGAAAAAATGATCGAAAACAACGGCCTGTGCTCTCTTAAAATGAAATTCTCAAATCTACGGATTGGCAATACTCAGAGCATTGCCGGGAGCTGAAACTTCAGGTCTTCATCATCCAAGTGTTTATTCCAGATCACTCCTGACTGTCTTCTCATGTAAGGTCAAGTCGAAAATGAGAACTGGTATTACTTTCTCATACTTCACACTCGACATCGAGCCTGAACATAGGCTGCCGAAGCTATCAAACGCTTGTATTAGCCTATGCACTTACCTTTAAGGAATCATATGACTGTCTTGCGTTCGAAGATTAATTACAGTTAACATAGCTCTCAGCCTCGCGGCGCCAAACACATGTACCGAGTCGAGGATGGAGCTACGTCCTGGAACCACTCGCACTCCCAAAGATTATTCGATTTCTGTCTTGAGAGGCCTTTTCCTATTTTGCTGCATTTGAGTGAATTTTTGAATTACAATTGTGACTAAACTCGAAAGAATTGAATCTAGATAATGAACACTAATCAAAGTTTAATTCTTGTTTTTGAGAGCCTATCGACTTAAAGTTTAATTTTAAACCTGTCACACAGGCATTTTTAGGGTTCCGAACCAAAATGGCAAAAACGGAAATCTTATAGTTTAGTCATGTCCGTTATTTTAAGGTTTCTAAACAATTTTTCTGATTGCGTGAATAATTTCGGAAATAATCGCTCCGAAAACTGCAGAAATTGTGCCTCCCCTCTTTTTTCTAAGCCGTATGTTCAAAAAATATAAAAAGAATAATATAAATGATAAATTGTTTTTGAGTTATAGCTGAAAAACAACGCTTCTCAACAAAAGGACGTAAGTGCCATGAAAATACGCTCTTTTGCTGATGTACTTTAGTTTACACTAGTTTACTAGTAATATTCGACATACCTACTTGTTTTTTTAGTTATAAGGGACTAAAGTGCTTAAACTATTCTGTGCGGGAAACATGGAAAAAGTGTAACAACGCACTTTTTTTGTCTGTAGTGCATTTATTTGTAATAATGGCTTCGGAACCCTATAATGAGCATGGTCCGACGTTGTTTAAGTCAGTTTTTTTTAATTACACGGCTTACCGGTCATCTTGATTTTCAATGATACAATACATTTATGTAATTTAGTTACGAAAACTCGTCTAAATTTTACTTTAAAAATACTCACATGTATATAAACGAACTTATTTTGGGAGTCATCTATTGAAACAGATTACCCAACATCTATACAAAACCGCAATAAAAAAAAATAGGGGTTTTTAAATGTATGTTATTTCTGTTATTTTATTTGTTTTTTTTTTTATAAATTAAATTTATCAATATTGAAATTCACTACTAGCAGAATTGGGTTCATTTTCTGTCTACGTAAATAGTTCAAAAATTTGCTTTACGAAATGAAGAGAAACTAACGGTGTATGATGCATTCGCCTTTGATACGACGTTTGACCAGTAGTCCACGCGCGGGAAAACCTCTCAATGCATGAACTTCTAGACATCGGACTAGGATGTAACAAAACAGTAAAATGCTTCTTGCAATTAATGACTCTGTTGTTTGCAATTTAATGGGTACCTTAAAAACTGTTACTTGCATTGGTAGGTACCAAGCATAATCATAATAACGTGTTTAGTTGAGTTCGTGTATGGAGAATTCGTGTTATAAAGTATTCAAACATATTATAATTATATTATGTTTGAGATTATACCCCAAAGACTTACTCGAACGGCGGTCTTACAACTTATTCCCATTAAATCATGAATTCCTGGTATACAATGTCATTGGGAGTGACTTGACCATTACAGATTCTACGAATTTTCATTTACACCTTCCAAACAAACTTTCTTTAAGGGCTTCATTCGAATGGGGCAAAATCGAGACTAATCTTACATAATCTTTAATTGTTGCTAATAAGTGGTGGAAGGGCCAAACAGAAGTAAAGTGTGTTGTTTAGCCATGTTGTTGACTAGAAAAACATTTTTTGTTATCAATAATTATTTATATTATTGAAGCCCTTTTAAATTATTTATAATATAACACACTTTACCAGGAAAACATGAAAACCGCAGAGTTTAAAAGGGCTAGCGTAGGGCACGGCGTATTTCAAGGTCCCGCTACGCAATGGGAGGAGTCTCGATAACCAATCGGAGCTCGGCGCCTTACGCAAGAAAGTTTACGCAGTTGAATCGAGCCGGCGGCTATGGAGCGACGGACGTGACATTTCATCGACTTATTAACAGTCTGGAAAACTGTTACGACCTATAATATTAATTTTCTTTTTTTGCTATCAAACATAAAAATATTGTATTACATTATTGACGTATTTATAGGTTGACGAGATTATATGCAAAATGTATATATCGTAGATTTAGGTTATATGTTGTAATATACAACAGAGAGTGATTATTATTGGTAACTTTTATCACGTAATCTGTTTGTAATAGGTATTAAGTTCATATCATCGTATTTGTACCAGGTTTTTATCACTCCACTGCTGAGTGGAGTGAGTGGACTTAATACAATATTTTTATTTTAGAGTGAGGGGTTCGAAGCAGCTTGAGCAGCTGGCCGACCGCGCTGCTAGGAGGCTGCTGACGACCACCGCCACCATCTTGTATAAGTTGGTGACGTCACAGACCTACGGCTCGACGTGTCCTCTGAAGTGTAGAGCGAATGACTTAATTTGACCCAACATTGAAGTCATTGAACCTTCTCGCTCGAATTAATGCGACATCTACTTATTAGCAAATTACAGTAATTTTTTATTACCCACTGATTTCTATTTTATTACACTATAATACTACAATAGAATGTTACAAAAACTGTACGATTTGGATAGAGAAAATATATCATTAAACAATAACTCACACATATGTATCAAACAAAAAAAAATTTGTTTCATGTATTTAACTATAAGTTCTTGTTCACGGATTATTCAATACTCAGTAATTTAGTAACTTAATAGGTAAAAATATAATATATGCGTGCTTGTGTGTGAATATGAAAAAGTAAACCAATTGACTGACATATCAACGGACAGCCCAAACTACTGAGTCTAGAGACTTGAAATTTTGTAAAGATATTCCGGTTATAATGTACACGGCGAGCACTACCAAAGATTTTTTTACAAATTGAACTCTGATCGGGGTGAAAATGGGGAAATGCTGTTGTATGTAAATTCAAAATCGTTGCATCTACATATGTCAAATTTAACATTTTAGTTACTTCTCTAAAAAGGGTGAAATAAGAGTTAAAATTTTTAAAAGTTGAAAATCTAAACTGCTATTATTATTTTGTCCTTTACTCGGTTATTTTTAAAATACTATATGTTGCACGCGCGAATGATAAGCTTTCGAAAAACAAAACTTGACTTCATCTTCGTATTTCTACCAAAAACGATTCTAGAAATTCTTTCACCCATGTAAAACTACTATTCCCGAGTAATATGGGCCTAGTTTTATTTTGACACCATACTAGCATTAGCTACGTCTTCGTCCGAATCAGATCGATGCGGTAGCAGAATCGAAATTGCACACCGAACGATAAATCGAATTGCAAGTTGATACTGGGATCGAAGTCAAGAATGAGACTAGAACCGAAATGGAGTATGCGATTAAAATTCGAATTAAAACTGTGGTCGAAATCAGAATAAGACGCAGTACTGAGACCAAAATTTAAAGCAGAACCGGGAATGCAATAGGAATCTCCTTAGATTAAGACGGAAGTCATAAAGAAAAGCGCGATCGCGATCGGAATCGAGAATAAAAGACATTGAGAGCAGCAAAACCGGGAGCAGAAGCAAGAGTGATATCGTGATGGGACGATATACAAGACGAAAGAGTTCTTTTTATGTCTACGCGGAAAGAGCTGCGGGTACAAGCTAATCATTTATATAAATCAGAGAATTACGACAAAACTCGGAACAGCGATTTGGGAAGATTGAGTATAAAATTAACTTTGTTTGAAACCCGCCCAGAAATGGATTTATGTAGAAATTAAAATCAAACCAAAGACAAAGTAATATAAAGTCTAAAATCTATTTAAATAACAAAAACTGAAATTGGAAAAATATTTAAAAGATGAATTGGTCTACATAAAGTAAAATATTATCTTTTTTTAGAAACTATTTAAATAGCCTAAGTTAATGAGAAAGAATGAATTTAAACAAGATTGAAAAGTATGTAACTAACGTGAAATGAAACATCTTCAGAAGTTTGCTTCGAAACGAGCTCAAGAAAATTGAAAAATAAGAAAAACAAACTTATGCATAGGCAGCAGGTTTTGACAACGATAATATTATATATTAATTTGTTAGAAAAACACCAACAAAATAGAACAATATACAAGTAATATTCGAGGTGAAAAATTGGATATTGATGCAATTTAGCAAATACAATTCAATAAGCTCTATGCCTGTAATCATAATATATTATTTACTTGATTAGTTGTAACGGTGAATGTGAATTAACTTATATCAAATATTGTATTAACTTATCTAATATATAGGCATTAGATTGAAAAAATACATACTACTCTGAAGAAATTATTCCATACATTCTAACATCAAAATAATTTTTAGTGGTTTCAAGAACAAAGTAAGATAAATACTAAACTAGGTAAACAAAGTCTTAGAATTCTTTGTTCTAGTCTGAAAACGTTTCGTTCTAAACGTCATATTAATTAATGCAGGATTTTTATATTTGCGATTAAAATGCTTACATAGATATTTGTGTAAGTAAAGGCGAAACGAAAAAGGAATAAAGGTTATATCGAGGCCTACCGACATTACAGAAGTCGACATCAAACGTAATCTATAATATATCTTCACGGGAAATAAGGGAATAATAAATAAGGTTAATATTTACTAAAGTAAAGTTAATAACCACAAGTATGATATAGAGTTAGTGGTTATAGTTGAGAACGCTGTGTATACTTGTATTTTACTGGTATACAGCGCCTATCAAAAAAATAAGAGAATATCTATTGAAATAACTTATATATTCTACATTTTGTTCAAAACTGACGCAAAGATTTTAAACCATTTTTGAAGATGGTCGCATAATATCTAAATATAATAATGTTGGCTTCTCGTAAAAGTAATATTTTACAAAACATACATCGTACATTATAGAACATTTATTTTTGACATTTGTATATTATCCATCTTGAAAATACTCTTTAGGATAACTTTTTCAATAATTAAGCTTGGAAATGGGAATTTTCTATTATTATAGTGTTCCATTTAGGATCTTACGTTTCATCATTTACAATATCCATTATATTACTGCTCAAATTCATAAATTTTGGTCCTGTTTTTGAAACGAAATATTTCGCGCCCATAGGAATGAAAGTACAACCTACTGCAAATTACTGCGCGCCTAGTGGAATTGGGTTCTGCGGCTCTGCGGATCCGCCTCCCGCACGGTTTCTCCTATAAACCCCTTTTATCCAACCGACTTTAAACGACAGTTGTTAGTTAGTTAACAAGAAATGATTTCGTCTCCTCGGCCCGGATATAAAAATTACTCGAAACCGGAAACTGTTTCAGCGCGTCCCAGGACTTCAGCAATTCAGTATTAGGTCCCTTCTCCTGAAAATCAATATCCGGTTCGTGTGATCGGAAATGTACTTTTATCACCGATGAATGAACAATAAACACCATAATCTTACGTTTTCAGATATTTTACAAGATTAATTTCACTTCTGTGTATAGTACAAATAAATAATATCGAAAGTCAAAAAAAAAAAGATAAGAAAGAAAATTGCAACAATTTCTTTCGTACGCGAGAAGAAAGTATCGATACCCGAAGCGTATTGAGAAGCTATCGGTGATTGCCGATAATGTCGAACCGTTCGGAAAATACTAAGGCGCCATGCCACAGGGGGAGTTTACATTGACTAGAAATCGATATACCATTAATAGCGTTCCGGACTTATAGGGCACGGTATATGGGCTACAGGTGAATAGGAAACGCATCGACGGGGATGCGCCGTGCGAGGCGCGCCCGTGTGAGTGCGCAGGGGCGCATGCGTCTGTTTATTCATCTTTTTCGCTTCCTGAGTTATTACCGCGTGCGAATTTTGCACCAAAATGAAACGATTTAACAATATATATCTATGTGATCATTATGGTTTGAAAGAGACCTAATTCGACTGGGTGTCTGTACATAATAGCATTTAGTAAGATAATATTTTTTTCCCAATTAACAATTATCACCTCATATATTTTTCAAACGATATTCAAATATACCCAAGTTGAATCATCACATAAATATCACCTAACGAAAGTATAAGAGTTTAAATATTAAAATTGTTCTCTTTGTTTATTGCTATGTTTTTACTTATAAAAACAAAAAAAAGTATTTGTGTTTTTCTGTCTACCGAAATGAGTTAATCTATACATTGAACACATTTTGAAGTTTTATTACATAAAAGAGAAAAATGAGATACAAGCCGTGAAAAAAATTTGTGATGTTTATGGTCCTAATACAGTGTTTGTAAGAGTAGCCAAAACTGTTTCAAGCGTTTTAAGTCCGGTAACTTTGATGTCAAAGATAACCTCGCTCTTGTCGACCTGTTACGGGTAAAGTCGATGCTGTTTTGGAAATAATAAGTAGAGTAAGATAGGCATATTAGTTCTTACAACATAGCTGAAGAGCTATAGACTACAAAACAGTTTAGCCACATTAAAAAAGCTGGATAAACAAAAAAGCTCGATATTTGGGTCTCACACGAGCTCACTGAAAAAATTGTAATGAATCGTGTACTCATTTGCGCTTTTCTATTAAAACTTAATGAAAACGGCTCCACAGACTATAGCGAAATCCGGATTATCTCGCACTAAGTTGATGCTATGTGTATGGTTAAGATTGGAAGGGAATTGTTCATTATGAGTTTTGCTACTGGGAAAAAACCATCAATTCGGATCTCTACTGCCAAAAGCTGATGAGACTCAAGCAAAAAATAGAAAAAAAACGGCCGAAATTGTGGTAAGAAAGTGTGTGGTTTTTCACCATGATAACCCCAGACCACGCAAATCTTTAGTCACTCAGCAAATTTTGAGAGAGTTTGGTTAGGAAGTGTTAATGCATCCATAATATATAGCCCTGACTCTTAGATTTTACCTGTTTCGATCTATTTCGGTAACACTACCTATAATTATTTGGGTAGTGTTAGGTTAACATAAACAGAAGACTCAAAATTATTTGTTGCAGTTTTTTGATTAGGTGTCCCAAAATTTCTACAACAATAGGATTATGTCATTACCTACAAAATGACAAGTTGTTGAATAAAATAGCATATATATATATATATATATATATATAATTAAGCGTAAACAAAATATGATGGAAAATTATCTTGAATTTGTTTATAAAACTAGCTTTTTCCCGCAGCTCCGCCTACATAGACTATAATATTTAGATCATTTTAGAAGCGCTCGTGGCATTTATTTATATTTTTCCCATACGACCATTTTAAATGAAATGAAATGAAAGACAATAAGTACTACGCAGACTTCAAACTGTATCTCTGATTCTACCTAACTGAATTAGATGAAACATAACTTACATGTTAAATTGGACCCCAAACTACCGAACTGTGAAAACCTCATCAAAATCCGTTAAGCATTTTTTGCGTGATGCGGTGGCAAACATACAGAGTATACAGACAGACAGAATTCCTAAAAAACTGTTGTTTTGGCTTCTGTTGCTCTAATAAAGACCCCTATAACAGTATTTTTTTTAATATCTATAATGTACAAACATCGCCCTGTTACAATTTTATTATATGTATAGATACGAAAAAACATTTCCCCGACCTTATTTATACACATTATATAAGGTAATAGTAATTACCATTAAATCGCCTTCATTGTCGTTTTACTTTATATCCAAAAGCTCCTAAATACAGCTCTTAGAATGCTATCTGTTGCGCAAAATGACAAAACATTTAATAGCCGCAGAATAGGTGTTCGTCACAGATAGGTTTTTGTACATTATTAAACAGCACTAAATGGCTTTAAAAATATGCTGGTTTCTAACAATTTAAAAAAACTATTGAAAAAATTTATATCAAGTTCAAATTGGATTATATTGGTAATTAAAAAGAAATATTTTCCAATTTTCTCTAAAATTATAACGCAGTTGAGTATTTCATTCGGAATGTGAGCAAAATTCTGAGATGTATACTTTTTTCTCCCTGAATAAATCCGTACTTAGATAAAATAAATAAACTATTACAATGTGCAGTTTTTTTTTATAGAAGTCTGTTCTTTATTTCATTTCCTATTTAATTGTAGATAGATCTAGCTAAATTATCATTTATTCAAAGAATGTATATTCACTTACTTAAGTTTATAGTAGTTTAGAGGACACTAAGTTAAAAATAAGTTTGGCGTTGACAAAATCGGCATTGTTGTAAAGTAAAGTAACCTTTAGATTGGTCTAACAGCGGGTTGTACCAAAGCAAAAAATGCAAAAAAATATGAACGATAATCGAAGATTTGACAGATTATCGATATTATCCATCTGTCAAACCTTATGTTTAATCTAACAATTAGCATTTGTATCTTTTGGTGCGACTCTAGTTAGGGACCACTTAGAACATAAGAATTGTAAAAATTGGGCACTACCAGTGTGGGGATAAGGGAACATAATGATATGCGTAATTAGATCGTAGAAGTATTAGGGTAACATACTACAGTAGCATGGTGTGTCGTGTTCGTCGGCCGGTTTCGTTCGCGGTTTGCGAGAGATGTGTGTGGGTGGAGCGCGCAAGTTACCTTCCTGAAAGTTCGTGAGCCGACGGTATCAGGAGAGCAGGCGTTGATGTGCCCGATGCAAAGGGACGCAAATGGCTGGGCGTGGCTGAAGTGCGCGCGCGTGGGTGCCGTTATGGAAACGGCTTTTGCCCTGTTACCAGCGCGCGATGACGGCGAAGAAGGACAAAAGTAGTTGAACAAATAAAACACAGAGGAAAGGTTTTTCAAAATCGAAATATTATTATATTTTGATGCTTCGACGTCTTTTTTCGTAAAAAAAAATACAATAACTATTTGCTGGATATTAGAAGTTTTCTTTTTGTAAAAGTTAAAAATCATTATTTTTGATATTTGTGTGTTTTTTTATTTATGTTGTATATTAAGACATTAAATATAAATAGAAAATAAACAATTTATTGATTGGGCAGATCATAAAAATTAATACTTCACGGAAGAAAGTTTTGTCGGGACGTTTTGTACTAGTATTTAGATTCCCAAAGCACAAAATGTGCTTTTTTTCGCTGTTTATTTAAACATCACCTATCCTGTTGAAAACTTGCATTAATTAATTGAACAATATAAAATAAACGACGGTATGAAATGTCATCTTGAGTGTGAATATCTTAATCGCTAACACTATTAGCATTTAAGAGATTAAATTTTCAATTTGTTTACAAGTGAAATGTTTATCAAGGTTATGTAGTTACAATTATCGGGAGAAATCTTAAAAACTCTTTAGTTACGTTCAGAAAGTGATTTGAATTGAATACACATTATTCATACTTACTATAAACAAGCGTAGAGGAATTTTTATGTGAACGATTTCTATCATTTCATTATTTAAAACAAAAATTGAAGAACAGTGGGGATTCGCAACAATTTTTGGTCTATTCCCGTAAAAAAAATTTGTTGATTCTTAATGTGATATGGCATTAGTTACTAGACCAGGACTTTTTAAATTTGGTTTTGAGCTGTTTTTCATTCGTAAAAAAACATTTTCCTAATAGATTTATATGGGCAAAAATGATTTTGTCTGTATGAAGATATTTCGTCATTGAATTAAACAATATATTTAAGGGTAACAAAGTTATGATAGGCCTTGTTTATAGATAATTATAGCTTGAAAGTAAATAATGTCATCCAAACGAGAATTATCATAGTGATTATCATTGGTATATAAAAGGCTATGTGAATATGTATGTTCCGTATGCACCCCAAAACGCCTGGACCGATTTTAATGATATTTTCAGATAATCTTCAAATTAACCTATAATATAACTTGCCACTCAGAGAAAACTTTTATTATATCACTTATAATAAAGTTGCTCTATATACGAAAAATGTGGCACAAAGCGCCCCACGCTTTTTCCATAATAATACTAGTATTTTTGGTCATTGTTCATTATTTTTTTCAGCTCATATTAAGAATTATTTCACTCTTTAGTTTGATTTTTTTTAAAAGCGTGTTTTTAGTTTTTTTAAAATTATATTTATTTTTCACTTTTTAGTTCGATTGATTACGAACAACGACATTCGTGACGTTATTGACATCATTGATGACAACAATAGTCGAATTAATAATAATGCGTATTACTGTCACTAAAATCTATTACAAAACAGTAATAGAATTTAGTAACAGTAATAAGCCACTTGTTCTCACACAGACGATACGTGACGAAATTATTCGATCCTGGCGATCCTGATCAGGATAATCAGATAAACTTATCAAATTATTGTATTGTCATTGGTCTTTGATACGAATGAAAAGTTTCAAACTAATCAGACTCTGGAAATTGGTGAAAATTATGCTCAAAGATTCCGTTACATACATACATAAACACAACCCAAGCTTATAAAAAGCGTGTTATAAACATTTTAAGGTTAGTAAGCAATCTTTCTGAATAAATGAATATTTTAGGAAAGCTCCGAAAGCAGCAGAAATTGTGTTCCCCCCTTTATTTTCTAAACATTATGTCCGAAAATGTGAAAAAAATTACGAAGTTAACGATTAATAAATAATTTCAACGAAAGTTATTTCGAACATGACCAGATATACCATTTTTGAGTTGATGCCGAAAAACTGCGCTTCTTAGCAAAAGGACGTAAGTTCCATGAATGTACGCTCTTTTGATGGTGCACTTTATTTTATACTAGTTTAATATTGTAAGTATAAATAAGTGGCTTAAAAAAATAATACAAAATCTTGCGATTTGTTGAAAAGAAAAATGAAAAGTACTAAATAAATATGAAATATAAATCAATTCTTTTTTATTACGGATAAACCATAAAATTTCAAATTAATACAATGAAACGTTGTACTATTAGCTAATACAGTAAGTATACTAATTTATCTTAATGATCTATTTCTTGAGTTTTAATAATAAAGTTATTATTAAATGACCTAACTATAATTGTAATTTAGTGTAAGAAAATCTCATCGAACATTTTATAATATATACAGTGCATCAAAATTAGTAAGTAAACTAACTTAAAACGGATCTTTGTTAAAAATAGCGGCTATCAAGCAAAAGAAAGAGTTAAAGATCTGAAACCATTTTACCAGGGCATCATACTAGGAGTAGACTTGTAGAAACGAACTGCACGCAACTGTTTTTGAAGCATCGTGAGAAGGCCATTATTCTTTACCTTAAAAACCCCTTTTTTCTGAGAATAAGACGACAATGCTTTGCTCTTTATCTCGTCGGACATGTAACATACATTATATTATCGAATACATTTGAAAGTGATAATTTAATCTTATTACTTATATGTACATATTCCCACGGCAGAATGAAAGACACCATGCGAAGCTCGGCTGTCCAGGAACTATTCATATAAATATCATTAAAACTTTATACACATTTTTTTTATTGTATCACAAACTTAACAATAATCGTACAGGTCAGGACAATACAACCCCTAAATATTAAATGAACTCTGATAGTAATTGTTCGGATTATAAGAATCGGGTTTGACTTTAATTAATTGAGTTGAGTTAATTAATTGAGTTGAGTTAATTAATTGAGTTTGACTGGAATTAATGCTCCAAACTTGAGTTTGGAGCATTATTATATGGGGTCTACATGATTCGAGGTGACAAGTATACTGAGTTCTGCACTTTCTTAATTATGCACTTAAGAATAACTACTAATAATTAAATTTCCAACGGCAAAATTGGTTTGTTTCAAGATATTTTAATAACGATACACAGTATGTTTCTTTGGGAAAAGCTGCTGAGATTCCTCTATTATTTGTTTTACAAAAGATAGCAATTTGATAAGTGTTAATAATTCTCTGTACTCGACTGTATTCGATTCTTCAAGGGATGTCTAAGGACACGATTCAATTAAATAGTCAATAATTAAATAAATATATCACAGTCCGGCTTATGAAAATTAACTATTATTTGTATTAATAAATATTCAAATGAGAGGCTTAGGCACCGACGTGATTTTAGTTTCAAACGTGAATGAAAGAAAGAGAAAAGAAAAGAAAGAGAATTTCTTGCGGGTTTTTCTCCCTCTTCTACTTCGGAAAAGGTGGTAAAAAACAATTTTTTTTTAACTTTCAATAAAACCTTACCATTATTTATATCCATTAATTCTATCCATATTGTTTCATTGTATATTACATGCCAATGTTTCCAATTTTTTAAACTGACAGCATGTGAAACTTTAATAATGTGAAGTTATAAAAATTAAAAAAAATCAACAAACTTGATATTATCAACAATATTCGCCATCGAAATATCGCCCCTGGTGAGAGAGGCCATGCCCCAGCAGTGAGGTGATAAACACCTGTCACAACAACAACAGCGCTTTTAATTATAAGGAAAACATATGTCGTGGTCTATTCAGGTACCGTAAGTACTAATTGTAATTTGGATTTGGCTACCAACGTCGTTTATCAACTATAGTCGAGTAAGTAGAAACAAGATGGAATCTGTTCTTTTTTACTTCTCTTTTTTTTTCATCTTCGAATCCGAGAATAGTGTTTCTCGACGCACGGAACTAGTTATCAATTTGACTTACAAGAAAGTCATTGGATAATTGTAGATGTCGAGGATCGAGTCCGTTAAATTCTGATTCAAAATTGACGCGTTAAGCACTTTACTCATTTCAATACTATTGAACTAAACCAATATAAACACTACTTATAAATTATGCTGACGCCACGCAATTTGACATATTATGCGGGATTATTTTTATTGTGGAAAAACACGTATTTGATTGTCAAGAAACTTATTTTTGTCACTGACAACAAATAAAAAACAATAAATCTTCACGTTTCTCATATGCCTATCGACAATGATAAGTGTTTCGTATTTATAATAAGTGTATTAAATTAAAGTATACTTATATTAATGAATGTAGTGAAGTGAGCGGCGCATAAAAATAATAATGTAGAGAAAGCGTGGACGGCGCGTGACCTCAGCCCGATGGATGTCTATCAACTTATCACGTAATCGGACAGCTGTGTTTAGGTTCAATGTCGGACGCATACCATAATCTATATAAACAAATATGCAAAGACAAAGCAGTTCAGTATCCATTGCTTCTCTGTTTGCGAATTGATTTTTTTTTTTTTTGTTCAGTAGCTATTGACAATATAGCGACTTCAATAAAAAAAAATTGGCAACAGTTTTTTTACCCTACATTCGACGTGAAGTCTAAGCCTTTGAATAAAGCTCCTTACGTCTGCAATCTACAATGTTTGTATGATACTCAAAACAGTTTTTACTATTGGGAATTCATTACATCTGTTACATATCATTGGCATGCATTATTATATCTACGTTAATTGCGAACGTGTACAATTATCTCACTGTCATTTACTAGAATTTTGAGGGAATTGTATTGTTGTTTTGTTAATTGTTCTAAAAATAAATAGTATTACATGACAAACTACAGATACCACTGTACGTGTTATATGTATCTAAATATTTATCAGAAATGAAAATAATCATCTTACCTGTGCGAAGTTATGATTTTCCCGCGGCAAACTCGGAAAACGCTTCGCTTTGGTGTTCGATACCTGTCGAATTTTCTCGGAACATAAATAATTCAATTTGTCGGATTGGGATTCGTAGCGAAAGAGCGGATTGGTTATTCAGCGGTGGGTTGCATGTTGCATCTAACTGCATGTTGAGGGCGAGTGTTCAACATTATTTTATTCGTATTTTTAATAAGAAATTAATTTTCCTTTCCAGAAAAACCATGGAATATGCTCATTTTTATGCTCCCCGACCCTTCTTTCTTCTTCCCCGCGTTCTTATTTTACGCCATTCTGACGCTTTCGTGACTAACTTCAGAGCAGCAGAGTTTCCTGCATTGTTTTAGTAAATAACAAATATGTATTATAAAAAATCGTAATATCCTTTTGTCGATCAACTCTTTCGAGAATTGATAAATCATCAATTTCTAAACTAGAACCAAAAAAAAGACAAGAAGAGAGGTTTCGAAACAATATATCGGAACCGGGTTTTTATTTGTTTGAATGATCTTGTGCGCTTACTCACGTATTACGTAAAGTACCAGATATAATTTTTTTCTAAGAACAATTAATTCCTTGATTGGGATATATTTGGCATATTTTAGGCAAACATATTCATATTAACATATTTTAGGCAAAGAACAAAACTCGACTCATACGAAAGTAGATAATAAACTCGAATAAAACAATAGTTTTGAATTAATTTATTAAAATCACGGTGTCTTGTAGAAATAAATTCTCTTGAATTTGTTTCTAATTTAGATATTCGATTTTATTAAACGTTTGTGGGTTTAGTAGAGGGTCGCCTAAAACAGAATTAGGTAGTGTTTCAGCCGCATGAAAGAATCCTTAATTGGGTCGGAACTTGTATGATTTGTGTGGTGATAGAACAAAGCCTGATGCCATTGGTAACCGACTGAATACGTGTTGAGAACAACCTTAAATTGATACGTTTCTTTATTGGTGTAACAATATATTACTCTCTCAAGTTTGAAGTTTAACGATTTAATAGTTTGTTGTATGTTAAAAAAATGGCGTATATAAAGTATTGTAAATGATTACAAATTCTTTGTTGTGTGAGGTTTTTATCATCTTACTGCAGAGCCATACCCTCCCACAATCGTTTCAAATTTTAGGGTTGGACAGTAAGTTTTTCACGTTGATCTAGCGTTGGTCGAGGGCTGTCACCAACCGTTAGCAGATGGACAGGCAGGCAGAATACGATGATAAACGATGACACGATGATAACACGACGCTTAACGCTGAGGCGGATTTTCCATAAGGCCGACTAGCACAGATCTAGAGCGGCTGTTCTTCAAGGTGAGAAATTAATGATTTAATTCTTCTTAAGTAAACCACACAGTAATCAATTCACCCGTCATCAGAATTCGAACCCGGTACCATCTGGTTCTTATGCAACACTCTTCACCACTTCGCGACTATGTTTTAATAAAATTTATTTCGTTAATAAATAAGCACGTAAAGTTACGAGAGTAACAAATAAATGAAGTCATAAACCGGGCGTTAGCCCTCATATACACGATTCTATTGTTATCATCCGATGGAGGTACACCATTTCGCTGACCCAGTTAATAGATATCGTGAAGTACCCTTCAGTAATCGTTCCTACGAAAACGAACGGTCGACCAACAGTCGCAACCATTTGTCAAGTTGCGGCGAATGAGCACGCGCCGGGCCCCGACCCGCCTCTGACCTCACGCGTCACCCCGCCGCATGCCGGCGCGGGCACACAATCTGCGTTGATAATGTTCGTACTATATTTTATCTGTTCGAGTACAACTCCATCGTAGTAATCTGTCTAATCACAGCTTTGCTTTTATTTTACATGTCAGAATATGACAATGAAATTTTACAGCATTTTTTGCATATGCATTTCAAGGATATTGTAATTTGATACCATTAGGAAGAGAGCCCTTTATCAAGTCACGGAGAACATCATTTGAAACCGCAATCATGATAGTACTTAAAAAGAAAATTATTTGAAGAAGTATATTCGTTTCTAGGAAATATTCTTACTATTTAAATGAGAATACAAAAAAAATGAAAAACGCTTTGTTTTTCGAAAGTGTTTGAATAACAATAAGTAGGTACGGAAGAATCTGTAACGTAAATAATGATTAGCGAAGCCTAGTAGTAAAACGCCCGTTTTCGAGACAGGAAATGCTAATTCACATCCTGATTGTTTACACCACTGTGTAAATTGTAAATGCCATTTACGTACCACTTACGTTAACGATTAAAGAGAAAAACCCAATAAACAATAAGATGCCCTTGTTTAGTGTCGAATTGACGTGGAGATTACAGTCTTTTATCGCAAAGAAAAACATAGGACAGTCTTAGTGTGGCATCTTATACGTTGTACAAGGATGATAAAAATAAGAACAAGTATTTTAATTGGCTCTCAAAATAAGTAACTTAATAACTAGGTATTATAAATAAAAAAAAATATGTAAAATGAGACAAATTGTATTTAAGAGCATTATTTTTGTTTCTAGTTCTAATTGCTATTCTTCTACGATATAAAGACAAATACAGAGAGCACACGGAAGTAATACCAATTCATTGGGAGTGCGATCCTAAAACGGGAAATAACTTAATAACTAGATTAAGTAACGTTATGGTATAATAATACCCGCAATGTATGCTTTATTACGTTTTCATTGCCCATTGTATTTCCCATCATTGCTTTTCAGCGTAAGTGCCCATTATAGACATGCCAGTTGTTACCTGCCCTCTTCGTTAGGGGTAAAATTGAATTCAGAAGAGATTATTTAGTTTAGGTCTTCGATTTGCTCGCGGTTTCCAATCACCACTTTTCTAATATGTAAGTATTTTTTTTTTGTACAGAAATATCGTATGTATTTGTTACATGACATAATCTGCTTCTGTAGAAAATATCATTAATATGTGTCCAAACGTTTGTGCGTGATTGAATGACAAACACCAGACAAACTTTTACATTTAAAACGCACATGCCGTTCGATCTGGTAGAAATGTGTTAGTTACAGCCGCCTAGCCGCACAGGCGTTACGTCATGAATACGCGCAAGATAATAAATAGACGGGTTAGTGGAGCGTGAAGCCTTTAAACCGGCGAGGGTGTGGCCGAGGCCTTTGCGAAGCGTAGGCATCGCGAGCGTCCGTGTGCACCCCCCCGATGTTCCCCTGGTAGATATTTCTTTTTATGGGTTACGGGTAAAATGTCAGGGGAGTGTCGGAGCGGCGCGCCTCTGCCCGCGCCCGCGCCCATCCCCGTTATCGTCTCGCGCCGTTGCGTTGCTGGCATACACTACTTATATTTCATTAACGATGATTCCTTAGATTTCAGTCGTAAATTAAGGAAATTAAAGGTTAATAAATTATTGGTAATAAATATTGCACAAGCTCCTAATAATTATTTAATCAAAAGCAGAAATTAAATACGAATAGATAAATATCTGTCAGAAATTATATATCTACGATATCAACAGAACAGGTTAAAAGCAGTCTTAAAAAAGTGTTTATTTAAACGTCTTCAAATGTCACTTAAGTAGTGTTATTTAGGAAATGCGAAGTTAATACGTGTGCTCTCTAAAACTGAATTAGTAGAATTTTTACTAATTGAAGTAGTAATAGTAGAAACTACATCAAAATTAGTAATTTTTTAGTTGAATCTACTACAGATTTACTAAGTTTGTAGGCGTTACTTTTCAATTAGTAATTTTTCACTCATTGAAGAAGTAATATGGCCCAACTTCACTACTGAATTAGTAGTTCTGAATTAGTAGTCACTTGACAATTAGTAAAATAATCACTTTTATAATAGTAGAATTATACTTTTTAATTAGTAGAAAATTTACAATTTTAATTTGTAATCATTTCTACTAATTGAAAGAGTGGATAACCACTTATTGCTGGTCGTATACTTTGGACATCTTAAAATAGTAGCTATTGACTATTAATTAGTGGTTTTCCACTAATTCAGTTTTAGAGAGTGGAGTGCCTTTCAAAGATAGATATAAAAACAGTAATATCAGAGACCGGTGTCGTTTGAAAGAAGATGTAGTGTTTAGAGCAGAATAAGTTATGTGGCTTGGCCGCCTGGAAAGAATGAATGATAGGAGACTGACGAAATAAAACTATACAGTGAACGTCTGCGATGGAAAGGTCGGCAAGGGTCACCCTAGAAAACCCTATGCAGACCATATTTGCGGCACATCAAAAAAGAGCCAAATTCTAAGGACCCAAAACCGTCAAGCTTGCATGAAGTGATTAATGGATGTCAGCGAAGCAACAGAGATATGCAAAGATCGTAGCATGTGGACATCAAAAGTGTCTGCATGCCCTTCGAGGAAATAGGTGTAAGGTTATATTGTATTATTATTATTGTATACGTAGGTTTTTTTAATGTTTTAGTTTCATCTCTAATTTAAATTATAGAATAAAACATATTTTATTATATATATTGCAATGTTTACGACATTTTTATTAAATTAACATGTAAACTTCGTGATAGTTATGCTTGTCTCTTACTTTTGAATTTACCCATTTGATCGCATTACATTCCCTGTACAGTCATCTTACGAGTGAACTTAGCCGTTATAATAATTAATTAGTGTTCTGCGAGCACCATTTTTTTGGTGTATGTTTCGCGTAGATTCTTCTGAGAGGCAAAAGACATTCTTTACCTGTTTCGATTTCAATTCGCCTGAGAAAGTATAACCTAAAATAACCGGCCAAGTTGTAGTCGGAAAGGGTCACGTATTATAAATCGTTGCGTCAGTCCCAAACGAAATGAGGCAATACATTTTCATTTTACGTCAATTCTACGTTTCCGATGGAAATTGTAAGACTTAGAATTTCGCTTAGGTTTTTTCTCAACTATGAATGACGTTTATTCTCTATTTCTCTATTATTTTTTTCAAAGTTTTAGCTCAATAGTTTAGAAACTAAAGAGAGGAATGCTCGATTTTTGTACATTTCCTTTAATATCTTTTAAGCTATGCATTTTATACAGAAAACTTCATGAAATTTCTACAGTTGTATTTATGTCGTTTTATTTTTATAAAGCAAAAAGAAATAGTAACAGCCTTTTAATATGATACCCTAGAAATTTTAATGTCTTACTGTTGTCATTCTATATAATTTTTCCTATAACACGTAGTGGTTATAGGAAAATAAGTGATATAATCTAAGAATCAAAATTAACTCCAGTGATTAAATTTAAAGTGATTAATAACCCCCTTTGTCTTTTTTGTCAAAAATCTGCATTTTACCGAGTTTCTTTTTATTTTGAATTAAAATTGTCTTTAAGGTAGTTTGTTGCTTATTATTTATTGATTTATAATTATGTATTATTATTGTTATTACAAACTCACGCCTATTTCTCGGAAGAGTAAGCAGAGTAGAAGTAGAAGAGTAGAAAAAAAAGAAGGCGAGTAGGCAGAGAGCACAAATTTCCATTTGGTACGATTTTTGCATATCTCCTTTTTTTCACTGACATCCGTTAATAATTTTATACCAACACGTCGGTTTTGGGTGCTTAAAAATTAGCCATTTTTAATACGCCTTTAAATACTTATTTTCCACAATTTACTTAATTTATTTAATTTTTTGTTCTTTACCATACTAAAAAATATCACGAGATTTAAACAAATTGTTATTTTAAAAGGTCGGGTATTCTATCCATATTTTTAATTAAAAGGAAGTTATTTATTAATTACATTCTATTAATAAAAATCAAAAACCAATTCTAAGAAAATAATTCAAATCAAGGCCCAGAAAGAGAAACCTCAGTTACAATAAATAATGTAAAAAGTGCTCGCTATGTTTCGATTTAATTTTGATGAGAAACATGAAAAACACTCTTAAACGCTTGCGCATTATGAGTCGTGCAAAATTTTAAACAAAAGTGTCATCTAAAATGTATTACAAAATATAACACACTATTACAGCCCAATGTCTCCGAAGCAATGGTAACGACGAGATACATTTACTTACCACTAGAGGTCGCCACTATATTTTTTAGAGTCCCCTTTTGGGTATTGTTAAATTATATTTTTCATTCATTATAATTTAAAAACCACAAATTAGACAGACATTTTCGATATGAAACTACTTACTGTCATTCTAAAAATAATAAAGGAAGACTAAATTAATGGATTTTTTTTCACAAGTGATTGTGTTTTTAAGTTATGTAAAGTTGATTGACGGGATCCGTTTTATAAACTATTTTGATGTTTTTTTCGTTTTTTCTATAACATTAAGTATTTTTTATTACATATTTGAAAGGAATTTTACTTTTCATTAAATTATTTGTTCTCTTGTGAAAGAGTTATATCTCTATAATCATTGCATATTTTAAGAATCTTTTGGAGTTTACTCCTTAAGAATCGATTTCATATTCAGGCCCGGGGTATGGAATTTTATGGGAGTAAAATCAAGTGTTAGCTAAATGACGTTACGCTATCGTCATGGTTACTGAAATAAATAAATCGTCATGGTTACTGTTTACATTTCAATCAATCAGAATGTGACAAATACCACTTATACTTGGTGGAGATTTTAATATTGATTTTAATAAAGAAGGTGGTTTCCGTTTAGTACAATTTCTGAAAGATGAACTGAACTTAGATTTAATTACTGACAGAACACTAGGGACAACTAGATATGGTACAACTATTGATGCGATGTTTTCACGATTTATCACACAAGTATCTTCCGACATTCATGTATCATATTTTAGTTACCATAAACCAATTGTTTCAGTGTTTAATGATACCGCTATTGTTTCCTGCGATAAACATTACGCAAGATAACGTCAATGATAGAGAAAATCAATCTTACTAAAAATTTTATTGTATAATATAATTATTTTCAATATTTTCTAAAATGAGGAATTAATTGGTTAACTATTAACATAAATTAATGAATTGTATATTATGCTTTGAATAATATAATAGATGCTTTCATTTACCATTATACTAATCTATATGTACGATATCATCTTAAAGCAGTAAACTCCATTCGTGCGTCGGAGCTGACACACATTTTTTGTTCTTTTATTTTCCCTAGATTATTTGCGAGCTTGTACGAATACGTTATTAGTGTGTGTTCTTTGCCTTAATTCCCCGAAATACCTATGCAATGTAAAATTGAAGTTAGTAAGGATTACAAAAAACAATACATTCTAATGATCTATTTACACTCGCTCGCAGTTGACGTAGATACAATGATATGTAGAAATGTATAGAGAATGGATACCTAAGAGATATAATTAATTTTAAATAGTGAAAACTGTATCGAGTATTCTACAAAGGTTGTAGATTGTAGACGTAAGGAGCATGAAGTGTGACGAATAGAGACTTAAAAATAAAGGCTTCGACTCTACATTGAATGCGGGAAAAAAAACTGTTTCCAAAATTGTTATATTGATAACACTAAAACTCGTCAATAGCTACCAAACAAAAAAAAAAAAGAAAGAAAATCATTTGTGAAATAGAGGAGAAAAAAGGTACCGAACTGTTTTGTTTTGCCTATTTCTAATGCAAATAGAATATTGATTATTGAATTATTTCTGAGAAATTGTTGAATCTGTTTCTACGACACACAAAACACGGCTGCATTTAATTTTATTTCCACTCTTTTAGTAAAAAGTTTTGGGCAAAAAAATTCAAACATAATATCGATCATCGTTTTGGAAACAGTCAAAATAACTCCCGAGGATCTTAATATCAATGAAAATAGTTGGATGAAAACTCTATTTTCAAAAAATAAATTGAAAATATTAACTTCCCGAATTTTTCGAAATACTTCATTTTTTTTAAGAAAAACTTAAAAAGATTTTGTACCTTGTAGCTAAGACTAACTCTCTGAACAATTATGCTTCAGAGCTTTAAAATTGTGATGGATCGGCTATAACATACATTGAAAGAAAATTATTAGAACCCTATTTAATAGATTTATCGCAAAGAAAAACTGGTGTTTTATTATAAAGCATAGCCCTAAAATGTTTTTGTCTCCCTGTCCGTCCCTTGGGCTTGCGGTTTTAAAGTATTTTCAAATATTAGTATCTGTTTTATTAAACTTACATCACAAATGAACGATAGCCATCTTACTTTCAATATGTTACATATTTACGCATTTTTCTTTAAAATTAATGATTTAATTTAAAAGAGTTAATTAAAATTAATGAAATATGACATTTATAAGAAATTACTTGTTATGGGGATTACATTTAGTAGCATATGAAGAAATGTGCCAATTTTTGTTATTAAAGTTGATACTCGACTGGATTTAAAATCAGTTCACAGCAATAGTAAGATGTGATTATTTTGGCGAGATTGGACATAACTTTGTGGTGTAAATAATTACTATTTTATTTCACACTGACTTAAGATTCCTCTCATTGATATTATTGTATATTATTACCCATTTTAAAAGCATTATAAAATGATCTTTTGAATAATGAAATAAGAAAGACAAAAAACGTTATACTGGATGGGCATTTTTAAAAGAAAACTTTGATACCTAATGTTTTTATTGATGCTTTAAATTGCCCCAAATGATGAATGATTTTCGAAGTGGGCAATATGACAATTGAATTAGCCCGTGTCCCATAATAAAATGGGCATTCTCCTTTATGTCATAAACATTAGTTAGTAAATACCTGCCTACCTAATTGTTAGTTAAGTTTAATGAACTCATTAAATATGTTTAAATAACAAATACGTTCCAATATTAATTAATACATTATTATACCTGCAGTCGTAGATTTATATATACACTCTAGATTGACTTTTAAGATAATAGTTTTTACATACATTATTTAAACTAATAGTTATTATGTATTTTAGTATATAAAAACTATTAGTTTTTGTATGCTAAAGCTATTACTACTATTATCAGCACTTTTGGCTGTGCGTGACAGTATAACATCGTATCGAGACTGTGCGCGGGAGGGAATCTTAAAGGGCTCGTCGTCTCGACAGAGAAAGCATTATCCTTACGGGCGGCGGCGCGGTGTGCGGGGCGCGGGGCAGGCACGTTGTCCTTCTCATCTCGAACGAGCTGTCGCATCGTCCTGACGGCCTGGTAGTTTAGGAACATCAGCATCCCATATTTCTCACGCTCGCACCCAGCGCGCCCCCGGGATCTGCCGCCATCCCTTTTGGGGCCCTCGGTCGCGCCGCTCGCACCTACGACTCGGCCGGCGTGTGAACCTCCCGGACTGCCTTCGACGGACGTTCTCACGCTACTTTTTCTTATTGTGAACCGTCGAAAAAAAAATCTTTTCTACCTATTTGTTGTATGGATTATGAGAATATTAAGATTAGAAAATCTGTGGTATGAGGTAATAAATATATTTTTGAATTCTTTTAAACGAATTTTCATGAAATATCGACTAAAAGCGCATCTATCTCGAGCACCAGTATGAACGGGTAGCGTAATTTGGAAATATTTTCTGTAGGGTATAGATTCATAGAAAAAAACATTATTGGTTCCGCAGTCAAACAGTATTTACTGCTTGATCCCTATTTCTCTTGATTGTTCGTAGTGAGTTTTACATTGGTATTATATTATCATTTTTATACGATTAACTATATCAACATGTATTTCAAAATAATATTAGATTAAAAATTTAATCATCAAACTTATTGTTTATTTTAATAATTAACAAAACTGTTAAATCCTGTTGTTTCAAAAAATTACTTATTAAAATTAAAATTTAATTGAAGGTTGCTGTCAAATGCGGGATTACTGTTTTAGTTATTTAGCATTAATTATCAAATTATTGTTAGCAAAGCGAACTGTTTGGGCAATTTAAAAGCTGGGATCTAAAGTATCTCTTAGAATTAAGAAAATTTAAATATAATTCTAGGACCGCAATTTATATAATTTTTTATATTATACCAATTTCTATACGAATATATCAAAAAAAAGAAATTTAAAAGCTCCTTCAATAACTTATTTAAATACATTTTAAAAGTCGGCTCCAGCTAAAGATAAATCAGACACATTTGTGTCTCTTCTAGGACGATTGGTTTTTGGGTCAATATTTAACGTTTCATATTCATCTTTATCTATATATATATATAAGCGAAATACCACTGACTGACTAATTGACTGACTCGTCACGAGGTCTCCGAAACTATAGGTCCGACGACTTGAACTTTGACATAGTTATTCTTTTCGGGACTTAGATGCACACTAAGAACGGATTTTATGCAAATCCTTTCCAAAAAAAAATTTTATATATACAAATCATAGCCATTAAGGAGTGCTGTGGCTTGCATCATCAGCTCGGTAGTATGATATGGTAACTACCATACGCAAGAACTTGAACAACTAAAAAAAAAGAGCTAAAACATACTACGTGCCTATAATATTTGAGGATTTCCCTCGATTTTCCTGGAATTCCATCATCAGGTTCTGACTTGCTGACTATGGGACCACTTCACATATATTATGTGTTATAATTATTGTGAACCGCAAGTGTATTCCACGTGTTCGGCATAAAACCAGCACAGGCGCGCGGTCGTGCTCGAAACCACGGCGGCCGCCGAGAGCGAAAACAATATCACACAGAAGGGCGAGTTCCTCACTCTTCCATCCCTTTGGTTTGCCGCTGTATGAAGTTTCGAAGATAGAGTAAATAGGCCAACTCCGATCAACGACCAGCGCATATAGCGTAAGTTATTTAGCTGCTGTCTTCTATGTCAGTGGCTTTGTCCCCTATCTGTGTAAAAAAACGTACGATTTTTTTTCAATAATTCAAAGTAACGACTCTTCTGATTTAGCGACATTTGATTTACAGTTCGTATTAAAATGACATTAGATCTATAAATCTACACATATATAATGAAAATAGGTTGTCTTTGTTAGCCAATTACGTAAAAACTACTAAACGTATAGACATGGGACTGGGACCATTCGACGCGGGATGATTTGTAGATGGTTCTAGGCTACTCATTTTTCGAATTCCGTAAATCCTTCGCCATTTTATTTATAAATAAAAATTACCCAGCGAAGCGGGCGGGACAGCTAGTGGAATGATAAATGTAAACACTGACCATTACGTTTTCACGGATAAACAGTGGAACGGACTTTGATAAACTCTTGGTATGGGTTAAACACTTGAGATACTGCTTTATGCATATCTCAGAAAACAGCTACGGTACGACGTCATTCCCGGGGCGGAGGGCGGGAGGAAACTGTTTCTTCTTATAGTTCGGGACGAAGACGATGGCGGCAAGGATAACTAAACAATTATTAATATAAAATGGAATTCCACGCGATCGGAAATAACACTACAATGGACTCCACGTTGAGAAAGACTTGTTATCTAACTCCAGCTGTCTCTTAGGTTATATATAAATTGGGCTTTAAGACTTAATTTATCGTGTAGGTGTCTTGTGTAAGCCGCAACTTAATTTGTTAGTTAAATAACAAAAATCAATATTTCCAGAGGGGGCACTCTAAACATGCAACAGAAACAAAAAAATTTTTTTCAACAAACATCAAATTGTAGTACATACTTCGACAGTTCTTTCAAAAAACTTTAAGGTTTTTAAACAATTTCTCCGATGACTTGAATAATTTCGAAAACAATCACTCCGAAAATATGAAAAATTATGCCCCCCCCCCCCTTTATTTTCTAAACCACATATCCAAAAAATTTGAAAAAAATAATGAAGGTAACGCTTAATAAATAATTTCAGGGAAAATTATTTTAAACATCATCAGACTCTTTTGCTAATGCCCTTTAGTTTACACTAGTTTTATAGTAATAGTCGACATACCTACATATTTTTCTAGTTATAGGCGACTAAGGTACTTATAACTATTCTGTGCGGGAAACACGCAAAAAGTGTACAACTACTTTTTCATTTCTAATACATATTTTTGTAATAATGACTTCTGAACCCTATAATGAGCATGGTTCGTGCCCAGTTTTTTATTTACCAATTTTTTGCTTAATAATTATTATAAGTCCTTATATATTATAGCTACACTTTTAACATCGTTTGTCTTGACTGATGATCAATGAAAAGCGAAAGCTATTAAGTTAAGAAAGCTAGAATTTGAAATATAGGTTTATTTCATAATGCAAGCATCCATATAAAAAGTACTTCAACTTTAGGGCAATTGGAGAGGAGAGTTGTATGAAAGCCTTTGTGTTCGTATTTGAAAATTTGAATTACAACTACTGAACATAAATAAAATTAAATTTTGACGTATTTCAGGTTTTTAGTTTAAAGGTATGAACTTCGAATTGAAAATATATCTACTCATCATAAGTAAATAATGTCGTGGTTCAGGGCTTTTAGATTTTCATATTTTAAAAGAGGCAATGGCTAGTGAAAGTTTGCAGCGTGATAGTTTTTTTTGGTGATGAAAATTGTTGGCCGCGTAATTTATTCTTAATTTTGGAGAACAAAACAGTCACAATGTTCTAGATCGGGACTGTATGGATCAAAGTGAAAGGTGACCTTTTGCTTTGTTTCACACTAAATTTGACGCTCGTTCCTTGAATCTGGTAAGCATGGCATTGCATCAAGTGACGCGGTTCGGTTTTTAAGCCTCAGTCAAATCGTGTAGGATCCACCGAGCGCACACCTTTTTTGCACCTAATTATTTGTGTAGTATTGATTGTATTTCACTCACGCCTATGCGTAAGCTGTCAAATTACATCTGAAATTATAGAAAATTACATTACGAAAATTTTTACGACTTAGATGCATAATGATAAAGACACTAAATTTTTAAAGTGACGCCATAATATAAAAACGATTGACAGTTAGATGAAACAAACTGTATTCTACAGCCGAAGAGTTCCATTTTCAAATATAGTAATTGCTTTTAAAATATCGTTTATGTAAGTCGCCAATTCCCAGAAATTTATGGTGCGCCCCACGTATAAGAAAGGTATAAAAAGAAATGTGGCAAAAAAAAAAAACAGTTTTTGATTCAAAAGCCTACTACTACTATTCGATAGCTAAGTTGGTTTTGACTAAAAAATTAAATAAGACAGACACTTTTGAACGGGTTATATTAACCATGGTTTAATGGTTTATAAATATGTGATTGATTCACGCTGAAATTTTAATAGCATTATAATTAGATATATTTTAAAAATATTTTCAAAACATCAGACTTTTTTTCCGGGCTTTAAAAGTATGATTGGCAATTAAAAAAAAATACGCGGGATAGAGAGAGATTTCTTTTTTCATATGATGAACGAATTAGTTGTGATGATGAAGGCATATTTTCGAGTGACAAATCAACAGATGACGAAGAATCAGAGGATAGTGATGATAAAAGCAAAAAATAAAATTATCTTTACTTTTGAATGTATGTATATGAAATGGTGGTGTGAAAAGAAATCTTTTAAAAAATGTCGAAACCTCACAAAAGGTTTTAAAACATCGAGTAAACCCTTTCAGAGGTTTACCGAACTGTCGAAATATTGGAATTAAAAATATGGATTTATTTCATAATTGCAACGTATGCAATACATTCGCAATTTTCGCCTTTTCCTCGAGTCTCATAATTTCGAGTTTGACACGAAAGGGACGGCGGCGGAAGTGACCCAAAAGCGGCGCGCCCAGCGGCCGCGGCGGAGGTGACGCGCGACGCCATTATTCAAATCGCTGACTGCAGCGCCGCCCGCCCCTCGCTAAACAAAAGGTTAATTACCTTTCGCTCAAAGGTTTCAAGTAACTCGCTCTGACCTACCTACGTGGTTAAAGATTCTTTTCAAAAAGCCGTTAGATTACAGTGAAAGCTTAACAATAATACTTGCTAGATCATATAGGAATTACGGTTTTCTGCTTTGTATCACGTTAATTTTAATATGCGGGTAGGTGAATATTCCCCCAAACAACTTCAATTTAGAAAATCGTATGCGCACCAAAATTGTGTCAAATTAAAAAATTGGCCAAATTCGTGTGAGGCCTTGCGCAGTGTAGGGTTCCGTACTTGCCGTATCGTGTAATTTTATATGATAACTTTTATTTACTACCTGTTTTACGTAATTAACAATTTCGTCTTTGTAATTTAAATTAAAAAATACGAAATTTAAACCTCTTATTTCTCAAATACATTTTATAAGTTGTTCGACTATTACTAGTTAATTTGTAAAGCCTGTGATGGTTTATACCTGATAGTTTTCCTTTTAACTTTGTTATATATCGTAATATCGTAATCTTTCCGTACTTGCAAATGAAGGAACGAAGCTCTTATAGGATCACTCGTGTGTCTGTCTGTCTGTCTATCTATCCGTCTGCCACAGCCAATCTGTTGTGTATCTACCGGTTAAGTTGTCATTTAGTACACAGTTATATATCTATGACTCAAACACGGACGTGTAAGCTAAATAAATGTATTTTAAATATCATTTTGTGTTATTTTGGGAGAGGTAGATAAATTAGTAAATTTAAAAATAATTTTAGAAACTATAGCGTGTGACATATCAAATGAAAGCTCTTTTTGTGATATATATATATATATATTTACAGTCTTCGTCTTGAATACATATTTTCCATAATTTTAAAGTAAACAGTTTTAAAGTTATTTAAGAAAATAGAAAAAAATTGACCATTCCTCCCCTTATCTTTGAAACTACTGCATCTAACACTTAGAAAAATAATAGGAACTTGGTTCTTTACTTAGTTCCTATTATTTTTCTAAGTGTCAGATGAACCTATAGAAGTCTCGCTTGATTTCGTTTCGATGTCCGGTAATAAAAAAAACCAGAGGTGTCAAGGTACACCCGATTGGAACGAAGTTTGTTTCTATCGCTCCTTTCCTATTCGTTTATCTTTCTTCTATCCTATTCGCTTATATATTATGTTATATCAAATAACAGGAATAGTGAAATCAACTAACAAAATTTGAGAGTTAAGTTAATCGAGAGAGAAACGAGAAAAACAAAACAATAACTTAAGAAAAATATTCATATACTTAAAATTGGATTTAATACGTATATAATAGTGAATTATAATTTATACAAAAACCGGCTAAGAGCATGTCTGACCATACTCGCTGTAGAGTTCCGAAGCCGTTACTACAAAGCAATGCCTTACAGATGAAAAAACTAGGTTGCCACATTTTTTTCTATATTTCCCGCACATGATAGGCATAAGCACTTTAATCGCCTATAACTAGATAAAAAAGCAAATATGTAAATTATTACTTTTAAACTAGTGTAAACTAAGGTGCACCAGCAAAAGAGCGTATGTTCATAGAACTTACGTCCTTTAGTTAAGAATCGCAATTTTTCGGCAGTAACTCAAAAACGGTATATCCTATCGCCGTATCCTATCCAATATTCGTTGAAATCATTTATTGAGCGTTGCCTTTGAATTTTTATTTGCATACATTTTGCATACATCTTTGTATTTTTTTTTCATATAATATGTACTACTTGTGAAGCGATTATTTCAGAAAATATTGAATTAGTCAAAAAAGTTGTATAGAAATAGTGTTTTTAAAAACAACTGTCGAAATATGTGCCACACGTTGATGTTTGTTAAAAAGGTTTTTCCGCTTGTGTTGCATCTATGGAGTGCCCCCCTAAAAATATTTATTTTTGTTATTTAACTACGGAACTAAGTAACGATTTATACAACACACTCATATTCTGAATTTTATCAATACACATCTTGTAATTTTTGAGTAAAATGCCTGTGATATTGGATGGACATGACGAAACTATAAGGGTTCCGTTTTTTGCCATTTTGGCTCGGAACCCTAAAAAACCTGTAAGATGGTTGATCCTAAAGGCCATCCTTAAAACTTCCCGCTATGATATTTATCGAGGTGTTCTTGAGCTCTTCGAATTCAAAAATATAGTTGTCTTAAAGCACAAAGATTTATCTTTGAGCTTTTCGAGCTTAAAAAATCAAATAATGGTTGACTTTACAGACCATTCCTGAAACTTTTTGCTACTTTAGCGTTCAAAATCTTCAAAAATATACCTAACAGTAAATTATTGAGTTTGATCTCAAAAGGTTGTCTCAAAAACGCTGTTTTATTTAATTCTCACTTACGATATCTTTCGAACGCGTTATTTGATTTTGATCTGCTGAACGGTATCCGACTCAGTTTCCTTAGTATAAATAGATGATGATTTTCAAAGTTAAAAAAAAGATAGCGCCGTCTAGTGCTTTATTTAGTATTTTTAACGTCCCGCTACGGAAAGTGAAAAATTTTCATAAGATTTAAAAGTTACTGTTTACAGTCCGATTTCTCATTATCGAGTTTTCAACAAATCTTGAGGTCTTAGGGTCTTAGGAATCCATCTATGTTTCGAACGTGTTAACAGGTCGAAACACCGTTTACGACATTAGAAAGTAGTCCACTCTACTTAGACTTCCTGCGGGCCTAGCATGACGCCCTAGACAGAATCTCTCTATAGAACTGACCCTTTTACTTATTCCTTTGGAGCGACAAGGATAGTTTATAGAGATTCTTGTCTAGAGCGTCACGCTAAACCCACAAACGTTGAATTAATTCCGCCCGGTAGACTTTGAAGAATCTCAAAACTAAAATTTTCAGAAAAATATTTTTTAAATTAACTTTTAGTCTACCGACGAATATCAAAATCTAATCAGCTCTTTTCTCCAAACAGGTACATTGACTGCCACAAACTGTAGAAAAATCGTTTGCTTCGTTCAAAAGATATTGTTGGAGTAAAATTTTTCAAATAAATGTATTTACAATATTTTGTAAACTGATCTACCGTTAATTTCCCTGTTTTTTTTTTTAAACAACGTTGATCAATGGTAAGTACATCAATATTAGTTGATTTTTTCAAGAGACTTTATCTCAGAAAAATTTTTCAAAAGTGTTTTTTGGAATGTTTATTAAACTACTTTACGAATAAGTAAAATTCTTCCTCTTAAAAACAACATCGATCGTCGTAAATTGCATCGAAATCGGTCTGTTCGTTCGAGAGATATCATTAACAAAATCTGGCGCATTGCCGGATTCATTGCATTAGTTTTGTTCTATGCCGGTATTATTATTTTTTCCCATTGTCAGTACAATTCAACGCGCGCGCGCACACGTACTATTGTCGATACCACCAATTTAAATTGAGACTTCGTTATGATTATGTCGGAGATTTCAAAAATATTTACGATTTGCGTGCTTTGAATTCACAAAAAAAAACGATACACTGATGTCAAATATGAAAAAAATAAAATAAAACGTGAATTATTTATTCAAAATATTTGCAAACGCCATCTCAACACAGAATTGGTGGGTTTTCGAATATTTTGCTCACATGTCTAGGACCGGTTTGATGCATATCTTGATATGTTGATTTACTTGAACAAAGATTTGTGCAGGTAAATCAAGTGTATAAGGCTTAGCTAGATAGTTAAAATTTAAAGTCTGTGATGCGGTTGCTGCAGGCGACTTTAATTTGAGTCAGATCTTTTGAGAGAAAAATGACATGACAATAAATAAATAATACTCGATTTACTAATTAGTGTCAATACTTGACTTATAATATCCTTTCTTTATTTAATTTACGGCAATGGATGCATCTGTTTGGGTAAAAAGCTGATTACATTTTGGTATAGATCAGTAGAGCAGTTCAAACTTTATTTAAAAAAAAGTTATTTCTGAAGATTTTATATTTAGGATTTCTCAAAATTCAGTAGACGAAATTAATTCAAATCAAAGTTGAGTAGACTGCTTTCGAATGTCGCAAATCTCATTTGGATAGATTTATTCTATCGAAGAGAGAGAGAGAGAAAGAATGAGAGAGGGAGAAGAGGGAAGAGAGGATGAAGGAGAAGGGCTGAAAGAGGGGGAAAGAGAGAGAGAGAGATACAGATAATGGTCATATAGATTCCTAGGTGCCGAAATCATTATAAGTCCACGCCTATCTAGCGAATTTCAGTATCGTCATTGCACGATTCGAAACGACTGCCTTGTAGTTTTAGACCCTTGGCTAAAATACACCAAAAGCACTTTAAGGAATTGCACCCGTCCCGTCAATGCGGACAAGATATTTATGCAAAAGTCACTGCAGACATTTATTTGCGTTATGGCCCTCGGTAATTTCGGATATGGTTTAAAGCAAACCTTATCAAGTGTTAGGACACAGCGGCAAACGTTTTGTTGTAGACACCGACCACGATCATGCAACATATCTATTTGCTGTTTGAAGCTGGCATGCTTACTGTCACAACCAATAGACAAGTTAGACGAAACTTAGAATAAGAGTATCTATAGTTTCCTTACTCTAATGCAATCTCTGAGCTGTCAACAGATCATTCCGACGTCCTTGTAGTATTGAATTGTTGATTTTTATTTTTGTCATTATTTTTTATTGTGAAAATGTTATTTGGTTAAGTAAATATAGATATTAAGAATGGTACAATATAAAGTTTTAGGTTGTCAAATCCCCTCTGAACACAACTAATAATAAATTTCTTTTCAATAGTAAATTTTTCTAACATAATAGCCGTTTCCATATTAGTATTTGAAAAGGTAAAATAATATGCAATAATCAATTTTATATTTTATATTATTTCAAATAGAATTCACAAAAAAAGAACAGTGTTTAATGTATTATTTCAGTGGTTTATATGGTATCTTTGGGTTATATTTTAGATGTTTTGCAACTATTAAAAATAATTTTACCAATACTTTCAACTTTAAATAATTTTTAATTTAATTTTATTGCATTGTTTTTCATAGGTCTGCCAGGTTTCCACTGATTTCTGTATATAAAAAAAATGAACTATTACAATTGGCCGAATCAAATGAATACCTACAAAGAATTCGAAAATTTGTTAATTACATATTGATAACGCCGTAATCACAAAGAAAATTAGTCGTGCCAAATTATACTATTCGAGTAAAAAAATGTTGATATAGAGTATCTTATGCATAATTTGTAAAAGAATTATCAAATCAGTGTGCCACAGAGTGCCTATACATGTAGAAATGTATTTGAACATTGCTTTTTTAATATACAAAATAATAAAGTCCATTATTAATTTCATAATTTATTATAAATTCGATAGGCACAATTTATGAACCTGGTTTTGATTCCCTATCAAAAAATATTATTGAAATAACGCTTTTTAGAATATAAAATCAGAAATATTTTTACATTTTACAAAATCTTCATTTTAAAATAACGATAAAGTTCGCTTTATGTTTAAGAGATTACTTAATAGATGTCTAATTGTTGTGTACAAACATTATTTTGTTTTTATTCTGTTTTGCATTTCTTTCTGAGCAAATGATGCCGCATGCGGCTCACTATTTCTTTCTCGTGTTAAAGCAATAATAAATGACGAAATCTCATACTTTCAGTAGGGGTAAATCGCTCGACAAACAAAATACACACCTTATATATTTCTTGCCCTTTGTCTCATGCAGTATACAGTAAAGTTGATATTTTATTAAGAATAATGTTTGTTTGCATTTGGGAATTTCTTTTTTTGGGCAACATAAATTTATATCGTATGTTTTGTATAATTTTATCTATACGCAGAATCACATTCTATATATGAGTCGATTTTGATGACCTTCTGATACGCGCTATCTTTACAGACAATGTAACAATTGGTACAGGGCGTTGTAGCAGACTCGCCGATTCGCAAAATTATTATAATAAAGTGCGATTTACCGACTATTCCTAAGCAGGTTTCGCCTTTCCCTCTTTTTACTTTTCACTGCAAGGGTTGTGATAGTAAAGATCATTACTAAGTACTTTGTGTTAATATTTATTAACATATGTGCATCTCAGAAAAACCCAAATTATGGCGCAAAATTGGTCAATAAATATATGCTCCTTTGGTATCTATCCGTATAAGTAGTTTCGCCAATATTTATAACATTTTATACGTGATGTTTATTTATAACCTATTTAATTTTGAAAACAACAGGCATATAATAAAATTTAAAAATCCCGAATATACCCCGTTCAAAATAAACTCACACAAATTCTCAACCATAGACGCACTAATCGGGGATGATCACAATGTGGAATCACACGAGGCAGCTCGATAATAAATCTTTATGTGAATTTCATAAAACATGTTTCAAGCCTTTAAAAATCACTTCGCCCCAATTTGGTTCTACTATAATATTTCAATTGTTTGTTGGTTGACCAACAAGATATAATTATAAAATATCAACTCAAATAACGCTCGTAGACAAAATCTATGAGCATTATTTGTTGTTATTTTTATGGGTAGAAAGATTCAGTAAATAATATAAAAAGGAAAGAGGTTATTCAAATTTTTCCAAAATTTAAGTTGTCATGGCAAAACACTAACATTGCCTCAATTAAGCTTTTTTTTTCTAAAGTCATTTTATTTTTCCATATGAATAAACTTCATTGTATTAATCTTCTAGAATTCTTAAAAGTTCAATAAAAGCATATAATAAAATGATATGTAAATAAATTATTTTATAATACTTTTATTAAAAAGTTTTTCACAAAAAGCACAAATGGCCAAGCATAATTTACAACGCATCCATTATATAATTTTACGTAAAAATGCACGACTACTGGCATACTGTCAATAAGCCGAGTCCTAAATGGCTGTAACTAAAAATTACTATATTGCTGAATTTGTACGTACCAAATGTTATACTCACCAGAGAGTAGTAAAAACAGGAAAGGTGCCCGACGAAGAAACATCGTGTTGTTTTGCGTTCTGCGCCGTTCGGAATACACACAATTTTTTTAAATATCGATTTCTATAAATTATATTAACTGATTTTCACTCCTACATATTTTCACAAACAGCAAACCGAAACTAATGTGTTAACTTTTAACGTACGACAAAAAAGTTAAACCGATAAAATTAGTCTTCGATTTGCGTCACTGCGATAAAATACAAGTTTGAATATATTACAATAAACAGTCGGCCTTATACGCCAAGATAATTTCCTAGTATTGTTTTTAACATAAAAAAATGTTTTTCTAACTAACGAAGAACAATTAAAAATCATACCGGGTATGAATTTATAATATCGTATCTCCGGTTTATTTGAATTGTACACACTCGTAACTCGAGCAGTACTAGAATCATGAGCCATTTCAATGTATTAGATGATGCCTCTATAATATATATTACGATAGCCGCGGGAGGCTCTGGATGAGGTTATATAGAACATGAACTTTCAAAAATAATTTTTGATTTCATAAGAAAAGTTGTAATGTAAAATTCTGTACGCAGATGGACGCACAGGGATGTGCCGGTGCATATTTGATATCAAAATCGTAATCAAATGATGACAAATTTAATTTTTTATCCGTATATTCATACTGACTAATATTAAAATTCAGTAAAAAATAGACAGGATATTGCATTCAGGTTTAATTCATCGAACTACGATTCGTTTAAATGTTTTTAATAATTTTTATAGGGCGCAATCTTTACAAAGCTATACGACCCAGGAGTGTTGTCGGCGAGATCGTTACCTCTGGGAAATTAAAAACCGGACGTAACACCGAATTATAAATTAGTGGGCTCGATTATAAATTAATTTAAATTGTTACATATAGGATTTTGTTAATTCATAAATCAACTTACTGT
Organism: Eumeta japonica; assembly: GCA_005406025.1. NCBI lineage: Eukaryota > Metazoa > Arthropoda > Insecta > Lepidoptera > Psychidae > Eumeta > Eumeta japonica. The sequence continues at coordinate 240,485 of BGZK01000871.1, forward strand.
TTCGTGACATTGAAAAGGATTTCAAATCGGAACACGTAAGAAATAATAAATAAGGAAACAAAGTTTAAGTATCTATAGAAGTAAAGAAAATTTATCGTTTCAGGCATAATTTTCCTCCTGTTAATTTTTGGTTACTTTGCTGTGGGGAGGCACTCTCCCGCAAAGAAATATATTTTTTTTAATCATTAGAAAATATTTAATGAAAGATATTTTCATATTAAGTTTTCATTAACATATTGCTTTTTTAAAACATCATAGTCATAGAGTGTATCAAAGTTATTGTAATGTTTAATGGAATAATAACAATTATTATAAATTTCCTATTTGTTAATATTTTTAACATTTAAAAACAATTTTATTTTTCAGACTTATTACGAACGACATTAACTACAAGCTTTTTAATAATTTAATTTCAGTACCGTTTCAAAATTCATCTAAGTACAATTTGTTTCCTATTATGAAAAAGGAAACCTATGGTTTTTATTATTACCAATCTGCAAAACTTCTTAATTAACAAACGTTTCATTTATTTGCACTGATTAAATTTTATACTAGGTTCTTACCTTCTCGTGTAAAGTTATGCTATACGAAGTTCTAAGGCTTACATATTAGGCCGACTTAGTACTTAAATCATAATACTGGAAATATACTCTAATATTTCATTAATAATACTAGGTTCTTACCTCCTCGTACAAAATTATGCTATACGAAGTTCTAAGGCTTGCATATTAGGCCGACTTAGTACTTAAATCATGATACTGGAAATATACTCTAATATTTCTATTAATATTTTTGTACCGGAAACAGATTATTTTATATCAAGAAAAATAACAATACCAAGAATACTAACTAACAAACTAACTTCAATGTTTAAAGAAAGCGGAAATCACACATACATACTTAATTTTTTGCAAATAAAACTAGTTGCCTAAGTTTCCGCGACTAGAAAGTTTTGAATTCCTGGAAGCGACTGGCGCGAGCCGTGAAGTTCCAGCCAGCGCCGGCCGGCGGGGGCGGCGGCGCGGGGGGCGCGCGCCTATAAAATCGTCTCTTAATTGGAAAAACGCCAGTTTTATTTTTCCTTACGAGGGCAAGACCGAAAAGGAAAACACGAACGTAAATCAGTTGTAAGTGTGCACCTTCGTTCTGATTTCTTTTATTATGCGTTACATGAATTCAATTCAACTTCTCTTTATGCATGTTATCTCTTGGTATACAATACTGGTTACAGTGCCTCAGAAATAACTATTTCAATTTTTCTGTTTTAGAATAGTTGTATAAATAATTACAGTAACGACACCGATACAAATGGAGTAAATTTAAAATTGAATGCAATTTTCCGGCGAAATGTATCTAGTATCAGCCGGTTGGGAAGGGAACGTTTGGGAAAAATTGTGAAACAATAATCTTACAATTAATTTTGAATTGTATCATACAATATCTTATGATACAATGCCACAAATGTCCTAAATATCATATGATATTTAGGACATTATTAAATCGAAAAATTCTCTAACTTTATTGGACTTGAACAGAATGTTAGTTAAATATAAGACTTATTTCCATTAAAATTCAAATTCAAATTTTAATCTATAATTTGTTGCGAACTACATCGACAAGCTAAAGATAAAATAATTCTGATAAAAAAAAATATTCGAGAATAAATGTCTATGTCGGCACTTTTCATGCGTGTTTACATTTTTTAAATACATTTATTTCTGAAGTGGAATTTTCGAGAGCGCAATAATTCTTGTTCGTTCATGTCAGTCGTGCCATTTTTATGACTTATTTGATTTATTGATTTATTTGTATTTGAAGTACATCCTAGACGGCTAGTCAAAGAGTACAAATACATGAGTTCGGGCGCAAACAAGAGTTTATTCCTGCGATCAGTGTATTCACAAGTCAAGTACTACACATTAAAAACAAATGTTCAAGTGTTACAATTAATTGTAACTCTATGCTTCTGAATACACTTTAAGCTTCTCTACGTGTTTTAGGATCCGTAGTAAAAATTTTAAAGACGGAACCCTTATAGTTTCGTCATGTTCGTCCGTCCGTATATTCCAAGCATTTTACTCAAAAACTACAAGATGGATAATAATGAAATTTGGCGTATAGATGACTTGTATAAGCCGCTATTTAGTTTGGTAGTTAAATAACAAAAATAAATATTACTTGGGGGCATTCCATACATGCAACAGAAGCTGAAAAAATTTTTTTCAGCAAACATCAACATGTGGCACATATTTCGACGTTTCTTTTTAAACATTTTAAGATTTTTTAAGCATTTTTTTGATGAAGTAAATATTTTAGGAAATAATCGCTCCGAAAGTAACATAAATTTTGTCCTCCCTTCCTTTTTCTTGTAAATCGTAAGTCTAAAAATGAACAAAAAAATACAAACGAAACACTGGATGAATTCTTTTAAAAATTTTAGAAAAATATTTTATATATAATCGGATATACCGTTTTTGCCGAAAAACTGTACTTCCCAACAAAAGACGTAAGTACCAAGAAGATACGCTCTTTTGATGGTATACTTTTTCACGTCGTATTTTCACAATTTAAGACTGCAGCAAGTGCTTTCAATCACAGCTACGTGAACCCTGTTAATTTAAGAGTAATAGTTAAAATACACACTTGTTTCTCTCGTTATAGGCGACTAAAGTGTCTTGTGCGGGACACATTAAAAAGATTACAACAATGTAGTTTTATTTTTCTGTAGTGCATTTCTTTGTAGGTTATGGAACCCTACACTGAGCATGGTCCGACATGCTTTTGGCCGGTTTTTAATTTTTCGTCTGATCTCAATTCTCGAACCGTCGATAGAGTTATTATACATATATAGCAACAGTTACATAAAAATATTAGTATTCTATTTTCCAAAATACTTACATCATTAGTAGTAATTTAAAATTGTTAAAAACTCGGGTTTGTCTTTTAAAACATTAGGATAATGAAATAAATATTATTTTTATATATATAAAAACATATTTTAGTGCAAGTTTAATTTTAAACCCATAAATGTATAATTTTTTTGATACAATAGTTTTAAATTTTATGGTAAGAATGTTCACATAAATTGCAAAATGGCATCGGAGTCAATTCAGAAATTCCGGTCGATATAAAAATAATTTGGATAACTAACGGCGATTTTTAGAGATACACGAAGCGCTATAAGAAAAAATCCATACTAGATGTCGGTTAGATACCTGCCCCGACAAGACCGAGGAAATTTTTATGGTTACAAGCGAAAGGGTCATCTCCCTAATTGGATAGCGCTAGCGCTCGGGACCGGGCGCGGGCGCGCGGGCGGCGCGGGGCGGGCGACGGGCGGCAAATGCTAGCGGTAGGGCGGCCCGTCCGTCGGCAATCACGTCGCCACGACATTTACCCGCGCCTTATGGCCGCCATCACCTTTATGGCTCTTTATTTAGGGCGCGCGGCGGTGCGGTGCGTCATGTCTCACACTATAATTGTTAATGTCGTCCGAAAATTTCCGTTCTTTTATACCATTTTATAATACCGTCAAAAACCCCGATTTGGAAAAGGTGTCAAATTCGGTACAAAGGCCGTGTGCTTTTAAAATAAACGGGTGCAGATTCTTTCAATAACAGGTTATTTAAAATATTTGTTAATTCCTTAGTACTAATATTTAACACAAAAGTTTTATGTTACAAATATTTGTATTAAATGCCAATTTTCTAGCTTTAAAGTCATCTGGAGAAAGTTTGAATTTACCGCGAAGAGTGTGTTAAAAATGGAAACTTTTGTAAGTCGTAAGTTCACTTCTTTATCAATTTGAGTTTTTCTTTTGTAAAACTGATATAATACTCTTTTATTTGACAGAATTTCACTAGTAGAAAAGAAACATTTAAACATCCTGGCACCTCTATACAGCTGTGACAAGAATAGAAGGCTAGTCTAGACCAGCCTTAAAATATTTAATCTAACGATAATTCAAAAAGTTTTATTGCGTTTCTAAGTGGCAAACGAGCACTCGAATCACCGGAAAGTAGGTGATTATCACCGCCCATGGACACTCGCAACGCCAATGGAGTTGCGAGTGGAGTTGGCCTTTTGGGAAGAAATAGAATATCTAATGGGGGCGCGGGCTGGTGAGTCTAAGGGAGTGGACCACCGGAACTCTTACTCACTGAACCAAACGCTAAAGCGAAAGCTGCTACTTCACGCTCATATTCTGTGAGAGTGTGGTATCTAACCGGTCGAACCGGCCCCTTTACGCGGTGAAGTCAGGCTGGGCCCAGCACGCTCCACCACTTGGATTACGTAGAATAAGCCTAAGAAAAAATAAAAGTAAAAAAATATTTGTTCTTCTTTTAAATAAAATTGGCCTAGCAGCTTAATGTCCCATCCCGTCCCAAAGTCCAGTCAGAACAAAAATGAGAGGGTCATTCGCTGCTAAGTGCGAACTTTCTTTTTACCTTATTAATGATAATAAGCTAAAAACGAACAAAAAATTGCAGTGAAACTTTTTATCGGCGTAGTGGAGAAATTTAGTACAATATAAAAAAATAACGTCACAACAAAAAAAATTGTTTTATTCTTTTTTTTTTTACTAAAAAACTTCTTTTTTACTAAAACCACTAGCGAGCACCACAACCGCGTCAACGAGGGCTCAATTACGTTGTTGTTTTTTATTCCGTTGGGCAGTTCTACTTCCATCTTCGGAGCTAGTAGTCCCCGCCTGAATCGTTGTCGTATTATTGGCGTTTCATTTATTGGTGATTCGTTATCGGATTCCTCCTCGTTCCCGCAACAAGTCTTATTTAAATAAAAAAGAAAACATATTAAAAATGCAAGCGAGGAAGCAATTACATCTTGCAGTGATGTTGTTTGGTGTTGTTAGATGGAAAACTTCTAGTTACTTATTCAACAAATCTAACTGGTCACTTGAAAAGTACGAGTACAAGATCAGGGCTGTCCTACCAGTGCACGGAACCGCAGTTTCGTGACAGTTTCAGATTTGCAGCGTCGGAATATTCAAATGATCGTCCTGCGCCTGTACGCGTAGCCACCAGTAAACAAACTTTTAAATTAAAACTGAAGAATTATTTGTTACAATTAGAGCATACTTAAATTACCGCTAATATTCTTCGTTCTAATTCGTACATATGCGATGGAATATATTAATTTATATACGAATTTCATTAGTTATGTAGTATATTATTTGTTTGTTTATTAGTACACGTAACAGTTTTTATTGTTTTAATAAATTTTAAATATAGGCAATCGTATTTATTGGTATAGTAATCAAACAATAGCGCCAGCATTTATTTTGTATTGTGTATTAAAGTAAGTAGTTCTGTTTAGGTCTCCGTTATGTTGAAAAATATGTTTTATATTTCTAAATGAGAAGCGTATTTTGTTAATTGTGTTTTGAAGTTACCACTGTCGTCCTCATATCCACAGTTCACTATTCTCCATCTTGTCCAATCTTAGAGGATTATCAAATACATATTGAAAACAATTTTAGAAGGCTCGAAAACCCTATAAAATTGATTTTGATAATTTGAATCAGTGCCAAAGAACATTCTTGCTGATAATCTCAAACTCGTTTCCGCTTTTCATTTTGGTCCCGGTAATGTTCTTGATTTGGATCTGAATCCCTCTTGGTTCTAGTCCCGGTTCCACATTCGGTTTCAATCCTAGTCCTGTTGTCAAGTTCCATTTCCATCCTGACTTTCAATTCTGCTTTCCTGCTTGATTGTTTAATTCCGAACAAACCAATATTCCTTTTATGATTATGTATATATTTATATACTATATACATAATAAAACGTACACAAAATTAATCTAACTGCGTGTAATTACCGTTAGTTATTTGTTTCTCGTTTTACTATTCCGATTTGTGTAGTTGGGTTTTTAATTTAATAATTTTACCATATTTGAAAAGAACTCATGAAAAACCCATAAAGTTCGTTTATACTCTATAAATAAAACAGGAAAAAATTAGATAGAATTGAATGGCCTATCCGATTTGTAGATAGTGTTAGCCTTCACCAGCGTTTCCGCCTGCATTGATAAAGAACCTTGATTAAGATTTTAATCTATATTAAAACCTCAACCTTAAGCTTGATCTTAATCGCATTATTAATTCCGATATCTGCCCCTCTCTTTTTAACTAAGGCCAAAGTTTTGGACTTAGTCTGTGAAATCTTCTTCTTCACATTTCCTAAAACTGCACAGCTATGTTCTTTCATGAAATCTATGTCGAATATGCAGTCGTCTATTACGTCTGCAAAGATGACAATATACTAATATTCATTTAGTCTTTCGTTTATGGCGACTCTGCTCATCACAAACGAAAACGTGCCGGCCGATAGCCGTTAAGAGCTGAATGTGCCGATTCAGCTTCAGACAGACTTCGTTAAAAGGTTTCGCAAACCGCAATTTCACGATGGTGCAATAGTCGTCCGGATTGTTTGGAAACCGAAACAACATACCATTAACTCTTCCGTTGTTATCAAACAGCTATTTCCGTAGACTGCTTATGAAATATTACAATTGGGACATTACTACCATCACCAATTACTCATTTTGAACTGAACCCATTTCCGAACACTTAGTTCGGAAATGAGTTCGGTTTGCCACATTAAGAACACTGTGGGCGACACAGTTTTGTTGTTGCCTTCTTGAGCTGTGCTTGACCAGATCCTTTGAAAATGATATCCGCGGTGAAGTAATTCGAAAGTGTATGTGCGACAACATATTCGAGAGCTGTGCGATGCTCAAGACGGACGGCCGCATGAACTTCAATATTAGGGATTCTGTTAACGATAGCTTATAATATAACCATGGTGTTTACTATTTCCGATTTCGACTTTCAAATCTAGCGCACATATTATCATTTCGCATTCAATAAATAGCCCATTATTACGAAAAATCGTTATAGGTCTGGCTAAGAACCGTGTTCTAGTTGTAAATGTTCGAGTTCGAATTCGAAGAACCTAATGTTGAGTTGCTACAATAATATTCCTTTCCTTAATGGTTACAAATTGTAGTGCAAAGCGTTCATTTTCACAACTAAACCAAATAAAAAATGAATTACGAGCAACAGTGTTACAAGAACGACTAACTAATTTGCCAATTATGTGCACAGAAAGTGATATCCTTCAAAAAATAGATTTTGAGGATATAATAAAAGATTTTTCGAAACAGTAATCCCGAAAGAAACCATTATTGTAATCATATCAAATTTAAACCAGAAGCATAGGTACCTAATATTGGATTTGTATCAAATTGACCATAATAAATATAAAATCATAGCAGAAAAATGATTTTGTTATTCACTTTTTTAGGTTCGTAACGTGGGGTGGTTATATTGTGAAATTTATAAAATAACAACAAATAACAAAAAGTGGCCAAGGGTGGGTTCGGTTCTCGCTATAGATCTTGAAACCATTCGTAAAAGAACACGTGTGTGGTAGGGAATCCTCAGTGCGCTAATCAGACTCGCACTTGGCCAGTTTTTTTTTACTTTCCGACAGGGCCCCATATCACCGTGTGCTCAAGGGTTCTGGAACGGCCTAAGACGGCCCTAATCAAAAGGCAGTACTGTCGGAGGAGAAACTGCTTAAGTCGTTCTGCCGATTCATAATCCTTTTAGAAATACACATCAACTAAGCGAGACGGTTTCTAATCTTAATTTTGTCAGTATGTTTTGAGTCTACGTATCCAGTGACAGCCATCAAAAAGCCTGGAATCGGCACACCGTCTAGTTTTTATTGCCACTTAGTACACGAGACGACAAGCGCGCCGCCGACTGGCGATCTTCGGTCGGGGGACATCTTAATCGATATTTTATTTATTTTTGGAATTTAATCACGAAAATTTAATTACGGTTCTTAATAAAAAATTTGATATCCCCATTAACAGAGAATAAGCTTTGTGAATATAACTGACTAGTTATGCCATGATAATGTATATTAATATATAAATCTACAAGTTTTTATCTTTGTTCGTTATAACTAATTAACTGTACATGCGATTAAGATTAAATTTTGTATACGTATAGAAAACATACTGACTCGAATGATATTTCACTTTATAGATAGTTTGTCCGCTCACATCTTTGAAATTATTGATCAGCTTGAAGCAGAATATACGCTTTATTTAAATCGGATGTTAGGAAAAGTTATCCTCGATTGCGGGATAGTAGACTTGTATATGTATAAAATTTTTTTCCCATATAGAAAGTAATATTATTCCAGAGTACTATAGTGTATTTTATTTTGATTCTAAAACTTGTGCTGGCTTCGTAGAAATTGTAACCGCGAGCGGTATTAAAATTGAAAGCAGGACGCGGAGTAGAATCGAGAGCAAGACCGGGATCGGAATTAGAATTAAGAGGAAAAACGAGATTAAGATTGACAGCAAGGGCTTTCCACATAAAAGATGAAGGAACACATTGCAAGTCCACCAGTTAGAAGCTAGTCATACATATTTTTAAGTCGTATTAAAATTCTGGTTCAGATGATCTAACATTGGTGTAGTTTTCTAACTCGTTTCTGCAGTACTAAGTGAATGAAATACTTTGAAAATAAAGCCAAAATTGGTTAAAAATAAAAGTCATGTAGTAAAACAGGTTTTTGTAAACATATTTAATTAGCAACTGAAGAAAAATTACAATATTTGTTTATAGTTTACAACTACAAATTCATACATATTTATTAGGTACATTCAGGCAATAATACCTTTCTATAGGACAATTTAACTCGATGATGTTAAGTTGCTTCGCACCTCATTACCTTATTTCATTAATACAGTTTTCTATACACCCAAAGTGCAGATCAAGTTAGTATAATACAACATATCTTGTAAAATTTAAACATTTATAATCAAATGTTCACTTGCCAAGGTTAATGTTTCTTATTACTCTTTCAAGTTCTGATCAATATGTCTTATCACCCAGTTCTTTAAGTATACGTATAGACATGATTATGATATTCCATGAAATATAATAGGCATAGTAATAAAGAGAAACCTTAAAATGATGAAAAATCTTATGGAGTTCTATGCACCGATCACTATAGTTTAGAAACGTAATGAAAAAATGATGGTATAACAAAATACAATTTTGACAGGGTTGCAAAGGGTAATATTCTTTGGTACAAACACTTTTTAGATATGTTCCCATCTTTAGAAATGAGTTTCATTTACTCTACACGTTGATATAAACTTCTAGAAAATAATTTTTGAAGTAATTATAAGTACATTAACTGACAATGTGATTACAAACTGCGTAATTTTTAAATTAGTGTTTAATTTTAAAATATTTTAGTTATAAGTTTGCCTTTTTTTTTTGTAAAAGGACGAAACTGCCTGGTGTTGTTAACTAATATTGAGACGGTTTCTTATTAACTTGACATTATTTTAATTATGAGTTAATTATCCAAATTTTATTTTAATTTAACACCTACTTTCCAATTAGATAAATATTGGTAAAAAAACAACGCGGAATTAACATATCAGTAAGTATTACAAAAACACCAAATTATTTTATTTATACACACTACAAATGGACTATCTAAATAAACTAAACATTTATAAACTCTACATCTACTATATACATAATGTACAAGACATATACTTCACTAAAATAATTTATCAACTTGTGTCGGAAACAAAAACGGATTATACAATTTATTTTAGATCCTAAATATATTCCAAACTCCAATAATATCGCTAATTATAAGATAAAGTAAATAAATTCAAATAAATAAAACAACATGCTTTATTAACAGGTGCTAAGAAAGCTAAATCACTTCACAGTACTATAAATCACAATTCGCTAAGCACAATATTGTAAGTCATAGGCGTGTAATCAGCACGAAACACAATAGGCCCACTATATACTTAACAATTTTAACAATAGGGTTATGTAGCATAGTAAATCTATATTTTTACCATCAAACAACTCTGACAATTTACCTACAATTATAATTATTTCAAATCTGTTCAGTACATAAGACGCTTCAGATCACTACAGTAATGTCAAAAATAAATTAAATTTAATCATTATTTATTGGTCTTACAATCGGAATATTGACAACACACTAGCTATATTTCAAATGAGATCTTAAAAAGTAAAAAAATAACAAAGATTTAAAAAATACAAAAATATAAATCTAAGGATGAACTAGACCATTGTTTCTAGTCACTTTAGCCTTAATTTGGAATCAATTTTCACATCTGTCAATAGTCTCGTTGTAGAGAGTCTAATTATTTTTTATTTAATTTATTAATTATGCATTAATATATTGTTTAATCAACCCGTACTGGACGAAAATGGAGGGCTAAAGCCCCGTAATGTGAAATAAAACGATTGTGAGAAGGCATGGCTCAGGAGAATATTGGTAAAAACCTGGTGTAATATTTAATTTACATCGCGAACATAGAATATAATTACATAAGGGGTCCGCATCGCGATGTCGCCGCGCGGCGGAATAGGAACCGAGCGTGTCTGGTGCCCAGCAAGGCGCGGGTTTTGCCCCAAGGCAAAGGGAGGGGGGTCGCTAACGAAAAATGACAAATACGTGTTGCTAACGAAAAATTACAAATAATTACATTGTTATATATAAAAATTTCCGTATGAGCGGTAAGACAAGATGTCCGTATGAGCTAGTAAACGTGGCGGCGGCAGACTTTCCTACTTCTATACGATTGTAAGAATTTAATTTCAACCACAAAAGTTATAATTTATCTGTACCTTCGTGAGCTGTTAGCTAGCTTCGACACAACATAAAATTCGTGATTATCATATGATATTATACATACCACACATGTTATATATCGACACTATAATATTCTAAATTCCTACAAGATACAAGTTTTTTATTCTATTGTAATGACTGAGGATGATCAATGTGTAATTCGACAAATTAGAAGGGTCCCTGAATATAAAATTTTCAAATTTTAGCCAACTAAATTTGTATTCATCAATTTCTTTTTACAATCACAAATTTTCGTTCTTTCAAAAAGAGTAACCATAAAAGTTCATTGCAGATTTAAGAAGTAACAAAAGAAGATTATTCGTTATTTTTCATCAAAGATGATCGAATTATGAAAAAAATATAATAAATTTTTTCATCATCATGTTAATTAACCCAAATTACATAGTTATTTATTTGCGTCTTTTCTTGCGATAGAATGAATTATTATAATGTAAAAACATGTTCTTGTTTACATAACTATCAGCTACTAATGTTTGTATTTATTAACAGTACTCTTCATCTATTTATGATACACATTTCCATTTTGAAGCTTCTTGTACGAAAAGGGAAACATATAATGGATAGTACTGCTCATAATATAAGTACTAGTCAACGACGATTTGCAAAATAGTACACACTCTTAAATTTTTTTATAAAATTGCAAAATCATGTTCATTAATACTAAATGTAGAACAAATTGAGTACTTTTTCAAGACGTGGAAAAACCTACAATAATGAGTTCTTATTTTAGAATGTTTTTGTAGTAATCATACACGCATTGTAATTTTCCCAAAACTTGTAATTTTCTAATGAAAAAATTGTAAATTTACAAAAAAATATTAGAACTCAAATTGACATAAAATCATTGAAAAGTATTTTTATTAATGTTAAATTACGGATTTAAAGATAATATGAAGCATTGTAATTCCACCACAAAAACGTTATTTTTCTTACAAATATTGTAATTTTTTTTATCTTTAGGTTAATTACAAATAAAAAGGTTATAAAATGTACAATATGTTTGCAAATACACATAAAATCATTTTTTTAGTAAAGTTCCAAAAAAATAATGGAATTGAAATTACCACGAAGTCATTGAAAACTAACTAATATTTATGGTTATTTCAAACTTTGTTAAAACTGTGTAGTAAATTTAAAACACATCATATTTATATTATGAAACAATTTTAAGAGAATTTAATTAAAAAATTACAATACTTGTAATATTGCTAAACTCATTTGCCATAGACACCTACTAAAATTCAACATTTTGTAATTTCCCCAAACCAAATTGGAATAAGTTGTATTGTAAATTAAGAAAACCCAATTTTAATATTCCTCGATTGTTGCATGTAAAAACTATTAACAATTTTTTTTTAATAACTATAGAATTTTTTACAGTGTAGTACGATTTGATAAATAAATAAAACAGCAGAATTTGATCTAAAAAAAATTATTAATCGATCGAAAACTTAATCCATTTGCGACTCTTTTTCTTTAACTTTCATATGGCAGAACTAATTCAACAACGAGCATATTTTCGAAAAAGATAAATCGAATTATCATCTGGTAAAAATCACTACCAAAAATGTTCAATTCAGACGTCCATCTCAATGGACATCTGAATTGAACATTTTGAACATCTTAATCAATTTGTAAACATTGAATAAACACGGTATAAATTAATATCATTACATGATTTCAATCGATTCAAACAATATTTTCTAAATGCTTCGAAAATTCTACACTGATGAAAATTTCCATGCACGCAAATGTATATAATATTTTAATTGTTCACCTAACAATTCATGTAACAGCATCCAAATATGGTATGGAGATTAGGTCCATTTTATTGTAAATCCATGAATGGTATTAAAGAAGAGGGGGCCGTATGATTTTCTAAGTGATGAGCTTTTAAGTCCGATGATGTCAAAGACTTAGAGCAGCCGCACACTGAGCCACCGGTGGCGGCCACAGCAAAGCCGCTAGTGGTCGACAGAAGTTGTATACGTCATTTTTCATAAATTTTATATGGTAACAGCGCAAACTGAGCGTTTGAGTGATCGTGTTTAACTCACGAGCTGAGAGCGTTGACTTGTGGCCGTTTTATGACCACAGTCGAAGGCTCCACCCCGCTAGCTTCCTGCGTCCGGTTATAATACTCAACTAAAGATACTCAAAGCTGAACATGTACATTGTGATTACTTAAAATTGTATGAACTCAGTAACGATGAATTGCACATAGTTTTGAACTTGACGTTTGCTTCTCTTTAAAATGAAGATCAATAATGTCATTTAGAGTGTTTCCATTTTTACTCAAAAATACTAAGAGAATACTGATAGATAGATAGAATATTGAGAGAAATGGCAGAAAATCGTCTAGGCTACTAGTGGCTTGGCTTACCATTGGTGGCCACCGTCCATGATCTAGTATGTGATTCTAACTTCTTAAACTTCTGATATAAATGAAGTAGTGAATTAATTTTCAGGTTTATCCCCACTTGGATTTCTTCATGTTTTTTAAATACATTCTTAAACTTATTAGCGTGATCAAGAAAAATTTTGATATTAAGTGTATTAAACAAAGTTTCAAAATTTTTGGGATTTACTGTTTAAGCTCATTTAAACAATATATGTATGTCTGTTACTTATAATTAACAAAATCTGACAAATCAACTACTTTCATTGATAATTTCAATTGTTATTAAGCATATTTATTAAATACCCTTACCCACTAATGTTTCAGATTTGTTTTAGTTGGATAAGTTTGGTCCACAACAAAATGTAATGAGAGAATCAATTTTATAAATAAGCATAAACAATAAATTTTTACATATGAATAAAACAGATTTTTTTATTTATTAAACCATTAACATGTAGGTACACTCTTTATGTTTATTGAATGACTATATTCAATTTTGATTCATTTTTCTGCCAATTGTCCTTTGGTACAACTATACGAAATAAATATTAAACAAAATTGCCAGTTTAGGCAAACAACTACAGTAGAAATTGAAATTATCTAATTTATTACTGTTTGATGATACACTGTACATACCAAAACAATACATCCATAACATTACAACGTAGGTTCGTCGTTAGTTATTGTATTTATATTTATATTATTCTGTTACATTTTGAGCAGTTTCGTTCCCTCCCCTTGGTTCACAGCTGGTTATCGTCGGGCCGGGGCAGCGGCGGCGGCGGTGCGGTGGCTGCGCGGTACAGTGAATTCACGTTTTTAATGGGTAGAGGATGCGCTTCCGTGTTAAATACCCACTCGTCCAAAGGCAGAAGCGTGTCGTCGGAGAACAGCAGGTACAGGTACTGGACAAATTATAGCATATATGAATGTTGTACAAAATGAAGTTAAGCAATTTATTCTTATTGAAATGCCTGCAGGGAAGAGGTGGTAACAGACGATGAAGTACCAGGCGAACTCTTCGTGATGCTGACATTACATAGAAATCGGTACACTAGTATTTTAATTTCATAGTGAAGCAATTTGAAAATATAACACACTACACTGAATATAAAAATCGTGTCAACAATTTGAAGCTCATTGCTGAAAAAAGCCCTGCCTCTAGATTAGATCATCTATATCCAACGGTGACCCGCGACCAGTAAAATTGACTGCATTGCGAGGCTGGCCGATACTGCGACGTCCAGTTCTCGGTCGCCACTGGACAACCTTTCTTTGTCCGTGGTTATCGGTTAATCAAGGAACAATGTGAATTACCATGGCTAGTTCAACTTGCTGATTCTTTAAGATATGTCGATTATTCCGATCCTTTTGCAGATTTTCTTCTATCATATGTCACAGAGAAATCTCGAGCATTGTTCATAATACATCGTACATTAAGTGATTCCGAGTTTGTTTACGAAATCAACTGTACACCACTGTATACCACTTCTGACGTCCCTGTATGTCAGGCCAGTGATGAACGCTATATAAAAATCGTTTCAAAACCGAATATGTCGTCTTATATGTCAACAATAATAAAATCGGTTGTATCATGGTTGACATACAAGACATAGACAGACACACAAACAAAAACTATCTGTTTATCTTATATAGATCGTATATTAAGTGATTTCGTAAATAAATGAAATGAACTATATGCAATTTTTATAAATTAAACAAAGTTTTAGAGCCCAGAACTTTCCCTTTAACAACACGGCATTTTTAAAAACTTACTATAAATACATTTCCGCCATTTAGTCGGTGCTTCTTTTTATAATCTAAAAAAAAATATTACCTTAAGCGTTTCAGCTAAGAAGAAACTCTGCTGCACGTCATCGCCTTGCGGGTCCTTGTGGTACACGTTGACCAGGCCTGTGTACCCGCCGTCTACGCGACAGTGCTTCTCTAAAGCCTGATAGAAAAAAAATATTACTTCAATGAAAATATATGCGGAGTCATCATTAAAGTGTTTGACACTAGCTCAATATAAACACTACAAAAGGGAATAAATAAAAGGTTTCCAGTTATAAAAATATTTTCACTATGATTATAATGAACACTTTATTATCTTCAGTTTACTCTTTTTCTATAAATTCAATTGGTCTAACAATGGAACTCTTATAGTCAGAATTTTCATAATTTGTAGGATAATTCGAAATACCATCTAATTATAAGAAACAATTGTAAGTATTTAAATTGGGGGGGAGCCTGCTTTAGAGGCTTCAAAAAAAAACGATTTTTTGAAGCCTCTAAAGCAGGCTCCCCCCTTAAAGCAACTATTTAAACCTTTTATGATAAGTGTAAATAAATCCAATTAATTTACATATATCCCTTCTACTATTGATATATAAAAATTAGTGTGACAAGCAAAAGGTGTAAGATATGATGCTTAAAATTGCAATTTGATCACTACTAATGCATGAAATGTGTGATATTATAGATTTAATTTAAATATCTTTGTAACCGAATGTTTCAATTTAAATTATAGTTATTGAAACCATCAAAGATTTTAAGTATATTTAGACTATTGTATGTAAAAATAAAATAATCACCTGAACTGCCTCCCAGCCCCAGTCGCGATATTTTTGCTCCTTGGTGAGCCTCCACATAATGAAATAGCTTTCGAATGTTTCAGGACGTAAAATGTACACCTTTTCATTTGCTTTCTGCCCTCTCGCCTCTACTGCGTTCGTAAATCTATAGGTAATATTTAAAATTATTAGATTGGTAATACATACATTGATAATAACATAAAACATAATAATGGTTTGAATATGAATAGTATCAATTCAAATGACAATATGTAAAAAAGGCTTAAAAATATTTAATTGATAAGAATATATTTCAGGAAATATAAAAAAGTAATATAATTAACTATTACAATCGAGATAAGTTATGGCCCACAGTTTATCCTTTTCCTTTCTACATATTGTACATTTGTTAATAATTCTGCATTAACTCTGTAAGCTTGTTAATTTAATTTTAAATTATAAGTAAATGGTATACATCGACTAAACAAAAATTATTGAATTTGTTAATTTGTAGTTCACAACAGTCTGGAATTTCAAAGAAAAAGAAAATGCAGCAATAGTTACACTATTAAGCATATTATGTATAATATGTAATAATAATTACATATTATATATAATATGCAGCACTTTTTATCATCACTATCTCATTTTGGCAAATAATACTACACTGTAATATAACTATTGCAATATACAAATTCTTGAAAAATAATTGAATTGTAGAAATAGCAACTGGATGTCTTGAAGGTCCGTGTAACAGTTTCCTGTCATGATGGCACAAGTTAATAATTCCAGGTAAAATTAAAAAGAAATCTTTAAATAAATAACAAATGACGCCATATATAGGTACTTATTTTTAATAGTGATATAGATTCGAGTTTTATATGGAGTGGGTCAAGCATGAGACTTCATTTAAAAAAAATATAGATCAGCAACAATTACCTAAATGCTTCTGGACCCAGTTTGGTATCGGAGCGGATGTAGCTCTCGTGGCAGGTGTGTGTTAACTTCCTAGCTACATCCATGTATCGATCTGAATAACTATTATCTTGTGTTTGCGACGCCAAAGCGAACATTCCACCTGAAAAAACAAATAATGATTTATGAGTATATCAACAAATTCATCATGACTGCAAGATAATAATCCAAAATTTATTTAAAGTAAAACTTAAAACTTTTCGTTTAACTTTAAATTTAATGATTGATAATGTTTCTGTTCTATTAGTGTCTTTAGGAACTTTTCGTTTGTTTAAAAAGTAAATGATTAACTATTACGTTAGTGTCTTTCCATCAAAATTTAGGCCACCTATAATTAGACTAACCTGCAAAGCAAGACAAGTGATCCATTTTTTCTTCAAATATCTTTCCGTACTTCAGTTCGGCGAGGTAACTCAACCCAGAGTTTGAAACTCGTAACATCTTATCCAAGGCGGCCTGCATGGCGTCGTCGAACATGGCGCGCGCGGACGCGTCCTCGCGCCCCGACACCAGCCATGCTTTCAGCAGATATTCGTAGAACGAGTCTCCTAGCGCGCCCAGCGACATATGCTCTATAATGAAATTGGTTTAAATATGAAATTATACAATGCACTTTGTTTAGAACAATTATAGAAAATACATGTTAATACTTTACATTGATTTCATAACTTAAAGTAAAGGAAAGTGACTCGATGGCTGAATATAAATACTAAAGAAAATTTTACACACATTGAAATTGTGGATTTGTGAAGACATTTTGCATAATAAAATCCATTGCATCTTATAGTTCTGTAGAAACACTTTTTGTGGTACAAATTGACCAATCAATTAAAGAGGTTGCATCTGAATATTGATGGGTATGCTATAACTGTACAAATTAAAAAAAGTGTGGGAGTTTGCAATATTTGAAGTGAATGATAGTTGAAATCACTTTCCCTAATAGTATTTTCTGCCATTTATGAGAACTTCTTGTACGCTAAGCTAAACCGATTTCTTGTCCTATTTAACTTTTATGAAAATATGGTTTCAGTGTAAGTACATTAGTTTTTATCGATTATTTGGTGGTTATTTTGCCAGATCTACCATAAGGGATACCTTTTCAAGTTTAAAACATATTTACATCCGATCCGATATATGATCTACGTACATAAATAATAACCCGTTACTCAGATTAAATGATGGTAAAAAAAAATTAATCGTCAGTCTATGTAACAGTATGTAAAAATAAATATAGTAATTTATAATTTTTTTTTGAGGTATAAATATACTTCATACTTTTTTTGACTCTTTCATAATTTAATATTCAATAATGCTAAATATAGTATAATAGAATGTTACAAATGAACTTAACATTGAAAACTGATTTAAATATCACACAACAATTAATGTATGCCGTGTTACAGAACAGTGCTTACTAAAAATTTTGAGGAAAAAATATATAATTTTAAATAACCTGCAAGGAAGTTTCTAATATACTGCGGCTGCAAGACGAAATTATATTAAACAGTAAGATATAAAAATAAAAGAACTAAATGTACGAAACATAACACATGACGAACGGAAAGAGCATATTAGGTATTTTAGCTGTGAAACTCGACGTACGCCACTACAATCACATTAGCGAAATATCCAAGTACATCATTCTATTTATAACTAAACACATTAGCCATGCTCAATGCGAGAAATAAAGTATACTTGTCTTACGATTGATCGATGCTAATGTCAACACAAAAATGTAAAAATGGAAGTGGAGGCAACACGTTATTCATAGGAATTGTGCGTGTGCATCCTCTACTACTTCTACGTAAAATGCTCTGTGACTAAACAGCTTACTTTGTCCCCATAGGCCGGTGCGCGGATTTATGAAGTTCGGGTATAATCCATCCGGCTTTTCGATGTTCTGTAATACTTCTCGAATTCGTTCCACTTTCCTCCTGTAAACTGTAAAATAAATTAATTGTTTCAATGAACACATGCCAAATAATTCAAGACGTTCCGTTATGTTTTAAAACGTTTGTCACACAAAATTCTACATCAGTGAGTTTTGTTTGTAATCAACGGAGGTTCTTCATTAGCCAACATCCGGCGCCGGCGACAAGCGTATATCATTGCAATGGCAATGACAATATCAGTGTTCACTCGCTAGCACTCTCCCTCGACTCACCGATTCAAATAGATTTATTTCAGTTTCTATTCAACTGTGCTATATTTAAAATTTGCTACTTTACTATCAAAATCAGTCTCGCTGCGGCATGTTAGTTACAAATGAACAAATTATGAAACGCATCAGTTATGCGCATGCACACATTGTCGGAACGCATGCGTGGAACAAAAAAATTGAAGAACACAACATTATCCTTTTCCTTCCGCCTGCCGGTCGGAAGGAAAAGGATATCACGCTGCTACTGAGACGTCGGCCAGTGTGCTAGCCCTCATTGGTTCTATGCAATTTAGAAATAATGGTATCGGTGCAATTGCCGTGTTGATTAAAGGCGAACCGCCAAGTGATTATCAAAATTGGTTTGAACAGGAAGTACTCAATCAAAATATTTTTTGTGTATGTGTATAGAGATCAGTAAGAACACCTAGAAGTTTCTTAAAAGGTACTCAAATTACAATAACACAAATTAAACGGAATAAGTCAATCACATATCGTGATTGTTCCATACCATATCTATAATGTTAATATGTCTACAGAAATGAATTTAATGATGCTGGAGTTTTATAGCAATTAATATAAAATTGTACACCTGCGACGCTGATTTAATTTTACTACATAAAATTACCAAATGTGAAGAAACAATTTATTTTGACAGATATGGCTGAAATAATAAGTTACCGTCACGGCCAGTGATGTCGCTGAGGTATGTGAATTCGAGATGGAGCGTGCCCACTTCCGAAAGAATGCTGTTGAGGCCCGCCCAGTGGTAGTGGCGGCTAGCCTATAATTAACAAATATTCTTATCAAAAGATTCGTCAATGTGTAATATTTGTCGAAAATGAATTTTCATTCTCGTAAATACGCCGACCGTGGCCAATAAAAATGTTCTTTAAATTGACTCTAAGAACATTTCTAAATTTTAATTCTAAAATAACTCCAAGAGATCATTTTGGAAAAATAGTATATATTGTTTGACTATGCTTATTTCAATAGTGATACGTGTTATCAAACAGGTCATACCTTTGTCGACGGGTTGATGAGTGAGAAGGGTAAGCCGGTGGGGGTGTCGAAGGCGGGCAGCAGCGCGTCTGCGACCTCGGCCGCCTTGTCGCGGAACATGCCGTCGCCGGTCAGCGCGTAGCACGACAGCAGGCCGCCCACGAAACGGATAGTCGTCTCGAACACCGACAGGTCCGAATCCTGAAAAAATGAACAACAGGAAAGAAGCAGTGAGACCTAGTCTAATTATAACTTTTCAAACATGATGTACTACCTAACACAGTAGGAAAATGATACAACAAATAATGCAATTTATTCCGATGACTAAGATTTCTGCAACGAAATTCGATTCTCAAAGAATTATAGAAACCAATGATAATTACTATGTATTTCGTGACGGACGTCACTAACATTTTTTTCTTACATTCGCCTAATATCTATTTTAGTAATAAAAATAATCATCAACAATATTGTTTTACATAAACATCATAATTCTTATTTCTGATTCAATCGCACTACGCGTTTGTTTCGATCTCGATATTTCATGAAAAGATATACTAAATCCGTAAACTACTTACAGGGATCAAACGCTAGTTCATTGCGTAGCGTGAATTAAAAAAAAACCGGCCAAGAGCATACTCAGTGTGACTTCCGTAACCTTTATTACAAAGAAATGCGCTACGGATGAAAAGAACTACGTTGTTACACTTTTTTTTCATGTTTCCCGCACAACGTAGGTATAAGCATTTTAGTCGCCTATAACTACAGATACTAAACTTAAAGTAGTGTTAACTAAAGTGCACTAGCAAAAGAGCATATTTTCAT